>JAPDSC010080256.1:314409-349608 GCA_026290005.1 Latrodectus geometricus
AACTGAGATAATTTCTACAACTTTGAAGGAGAAATATAAATGAGGAAAAGAAATTACTGCGAACTTATATAAATAAAGTTTGCAATGCGATCGTTTTTCTTTCTGAGCACATAAGGGATAAACTTAACCGGGTGTTAGCATTCAGAATCACTACAAACAAGTGTTAGAAATGACAGTCGATCCATCAACCAGGGAAATGAAGACAAGAACCGGTGATCATTCAGTCAGCAGTTCTGAAATTTAAGGTTTGAGGAACTTTTTACTACTAAATTAAACATTTATACACAGATCATGGAAAACATAAAAAACAGGTTATAAATAACATGGCGGGATAAATTAAACTCCAACAGTAACGGGCAACGCTCTAGATTACCGGTTATTTAATAATAAAAGAGAGAGAATAATGGGTTATCACTAACAGCTAACATATATTAAGTTATCGTGTAAAAAATTCTCTCACAGTTGAAAATTAACTCTAAATAATTTCCAGTGGTAAAAATAAGAAAGATTCCGATAATTCTCAATTTCAGAAAATCGTGCAACCATCTTAATTGGATATTCAGAAGTTACAAATCTACAAGTCTACAAAAGAACAAGTTATTAGGAACTTTTTTTTATTAAGAAACAGTACCACACAAGTCAAATTGAGTGACTCGATAGCTGTTCATTTTGTCCTAGAAAGTAACAAAATTTTCAAAACGCTTTGAAGCCGCCTGTCATTTAGATAAACTCAAATGGAGAAAAAAAATCAAAACATGGTTAGAGAAAATTAAAATGGCATCGTTTCAGACACAACAGCATTTAAAAGCAGTCGATTTGTCAACAAGTTTGTTCAACAAAACTTGGTGGCCACTAGAATTGGAAAATTGTTCGTACTGTTTACTTCGTAAGTTTTTATTGCTGTTATAAATTGCATTATAAAAAATGATATTTTTATAAAAAACGCTGAAAGAAATTCGGGAATTAAAAATATTTATAAATCTACTTTCACAAAACAATAGGAAGCAAAACTCTCAAAGGGAAACATTATTACTCTGGTCGATATATTTGAGTCCGATTGTAATTATACGCCTCAACAAACATTACACAAATTCTTCCGAATAATTTTCTTTTTGTCTTAAAAAAATAAAATTTTATACGAAAATAGTGATTATAAGCTTGATGATTTAGCCAAAATATTTCCATTAAAATTTTGGGCAATGAAGAATTAAGAAATTTCGCAAACTATACTACAGTTTTGATAGCATGTATATATTAACAAAGAGAGACAGAGATTTTTTTTCTTTATAATTAAAAAAAACTTTTGAAATTTTGAACAAACATTAATTTTAGATACCAATTTTTCAATCAATCTCTGAAAATATTATAGAAATTTAATAAATTTCTTAAATAAGATATTCAATACTGTAACTAAAGTATATAATATTTTATAGCCATTATATTTATTAATTTTCTCACATTAAAATGCCATATGAGAAAGGTTTTTTAGAGTATTTATAAAGTAAAACGATCTGGATCTTAACATGAAATCCTAAGCCGATTTATGTCTATATCTGTTTTAATTTGTAAATTGGTGTACAACACATTAATTAATCATCAATCTGTCCCTCAAAATTAATTTAAGTATGACAAAAAATAATCTATTTGAAAACAGATTATTTTAGGCTAATGTTATTAATTTTTTTCATAGTGATAAATATTGTATTTCTCAAATACGATTGAATAATTCCTGATACACAACGAATCTAATATATATAGATAATTATACGGGCAATACAGTTGTATTTTTTCCAAAAAAAAAAAAAATATTACGGAAAAAACAATTTATTTAGACTGCAATACAAGACAAACATTTCCAAATGCGGATTTTAGACGCATTTACAATTTAAAACACAGGAGTTCGCTACAAAGATCAAAACCGTGTCCTTCAAAATAGAAGGATCCGAGTTCGAATCTAGCCACTGTTGAGAATTGTGTTGCATTCATGTTATCACCAAATATATTTCGTTGGTTTGGTTTGTTTGTCACTATACGTTCACTTTTATTTATAAAAATTAATTTTGCACCGCAAATTGCTATTTAAAGTCATTTCGAAATTCTGACAATCCGCACACTTGGGGTGAGAGCTGAGCGCATGAACTGTTGAATTGAATCATTTCAACTAGAAAAGTTCAGAGAGCTAACATTTAACTGTCATCACGGTTACACATGTATAGGAATTACTTCGGTATTTACCGATTTTTATTCTCGTGACCTGGAAACACAATTCAACATCTATAATAAGAGGAAGTCTTTTCAAATGTAAAGTATTATGAGTTGTAAAAAGCTTTGCATGATTTTTAGGCTGTAAGTATATCCCTCGTTGTAAATCATAATATTAAAATAAAAATATATTCGTGTGCATAGTAATTCATCATAAAAAAAAATGACCTTTGAGCTTAGCCATTTTTGCATTATATATATATAGAATCTGCTAAAAGGCCATGATATAAAATAACGGAAAAGTTTTGAACTTCAATGCAAAACAAACTAATCGACAAAAAAAATAAGTATTAACAGAGTAGAATCTGAATTGAAAAAACATTAGCAAAAATAAAAAAAAGTTAATGGATGCGAAAGACCACCTACACACTTCCAGCCTACAAGCGCGCAAGGAGAGAAATCTAGGGAAATGAATTTCCACAATATACTCATAAAGTTACGCGAGAATAGAGACTGCAAAAAAAAAAATAATAAATAAATAAAAGATAAGAAAAAATGAACAATGAAGAGTAAAAGATTTCGCATGCAGTAGTATCTCGCACGTGAGTCGCTGTTCTAGGTCGCCCGCCGGTCTCCGCGCGTCGAAGGCCTTATCTTGTAGCACCATTACTCAAGACTGCTTGCACCGAGATCTTTTTAACACCCATTTACAGAGGAAGGATGGGATTGGAAGGGGAAAAAAAAGTTTTCCCTCTCAAAATAAATAATATTACACGCTTTCCGAGACGCGATTGCCAAGGTGAATATGCAATGCCTGTTTGCTTATGCATAGCGGTTTGTTTCTGAGTTCGGAAATCAGAGATGGGTGGAAAAAAGGTGCTTTGTATGCAGCGTTGCTAAGAAGGCATGGGTGCTCTCCCTCCAGACGTCCCAAAGTCGCCAAAGCACACTACTGGCATCCTTGGATGGATTTAGGAAATGTGTAATGGAAATCAAAACGTGTTAGTCTAAATGAGATGCGTAAGTCACCTCAACACTTGCGATAGTACACACCACAGTAAAGGAGGAACATTAGGTCTATGAGTTTATGGATTCTTGATTACCAAACGCTTACGGAAGAACAGGTACGAGGAATAATATTAAAAATTAAGTTACAGATCTTATTAAATCACTGAAATCATAAATCAATAGAAAAAAGTAAGTCTATGATCCCAATCGAAAAATGACCAAAATTAAATGGTTTCTTCCATTTCTTTTTAAACACAAAAGTTTTTACGCACCAGGGATCATAATGATCTCGTAGTGGAATAATTCGTTGGATTCAGACTGAACGTCAATATTGACCACTCTGTCTATATATTTTCTAACCATCTTCGAACACTTCTAAAAACATTTTATTCTGGAATTTCGATAACGCTTTCATGGTTATTAAGGTGTAATAACTTTTTGCTGGATTGAAAATAAAGTAAATCGAAGTGGAATATTAATGGATCTTGTACATAAAATTCTGTCATAGCAAACGTACTGTATCAAACACATATTATTTATGAAACTTTATTAAATTTCCTTTCACGAAACAATAAAAATTTCCTTTTTACATATTTCATCAGAAAAATAATGTATATTAAAATAACATTCAAAATCCTATAAAGATTTTCAACAATTTACTTAGATGAACAATTTCTTTTTTATAAATGTAGTGGGAATTGAAATGCCAACACTAAAAGTTTATTTGTGAACTTTAATATTCTTATAGCACATAACGGTGATCTCTTATCTACTTTGTTTCCTTTTATAAAAATTAGCTGTAATTTATAAGAAACACCTGCCAAGCATACAGAACACAAAACTGCATTTTAGAACCAAGTGATCACTACTAACAATATAAGGGTTGATTGGCACCTAAAAATTTAAGTGGATTTCGAATCACAACAGATATATAGGAATCACACACACAAACTAAATGTTCTAACAACTTACTTTAATTTGGCGCAGAATGTAAGAATTTATGGAATAATTAATTATATAAAATTGATATAATAGTTTACATATTTATCACGATAACTCTGTGGGAGAGCCAGTCCAACTTGCAATATATTTTTATAAATACCATTTATGACAATTCTTCTTGCATGATTAGAAAGTTAAAACATTTCAATTAATCTTTTATATGAAAAAGTATGTGTCTCAATTATATATTTCACTTCTTCTACTTCCAGTTCTAATATTTTTTAACCATTTTTTTACTGTATGCACACTATTAATTCAAAAAACAATTTTTTTGTTTGTGTCTTCTTATAGAAATTTTATCTGACTGATACTAATCTAAATTTTCAACTGCATTCACAGCCCATTTCACACAAAAGTAGCAAGCGTAATTACAACACTTCCAACAGAAGGGCAAGAAATCCCCTTCCATTTACTTTGCTTTAAGATAGTATATAAGTGCCCCTTTCCCTATAAATCCAAACACAAGACTTGTTTTTATACATTACAGTTTTAAATGTTTATAATTAAACGTTTGATAACATTATGTGAAACGTTTAAAACTTACATTCTGTGTTATAATTAAACGATATTCATACATTTAAGCATTAAACGCTACAATCAAATAGAGTAATTCAACAAAACATGTGATGCTTGGTTTGATATTTTTGTCGCTCAATGGTCATTTTTTGCACATGAGGGCTTATGGTTTAAAATGGATTTCGAATCACTAAAAACGTCTAATCACAAAGTGAGATTTGAACCCATAAACCGTTGAATCGAAGGCAAAAGCGCTAACAATTCGATAGCAGCCTGGCAAATATGTAATGCCTTTCAACAGATATCTGTATTTATTTATTAACTAATTATAATAAGTGGTTTCTTTTATCCAACTATTTAATAAGAAAATAACACTACTCAGCAACATGACTACACATTTGTTTAAAAGAAGGTAAATTTTTGAAATGAGATTCATTTAGGAAATATTCTGTACATTTTATTTCAATAAATTTCATTTAGCCCCGTATAAAATTACCATAAATTAATATAAATAAGTAGTATAAAACATAAAGAGCCTCTTTCTTCTAGCACTACAAAGGTATATAAAACTAAATTAAGAAAAATACAGGTTATTTTAATTTTTTTTTGGGGGGGGGTATTTATAAGACTGAAAAAATTGCAGTCAGAAGAAAATTAGAATGCACAGGTGCAATAATAGATAATATATATATATATATATATATATATATATATATATATATATATATATATATTGACTGATAGATAATCAATACATTATCAACATAAAAAGAATGTCTAAAATAATATTTATTGTATTAACCTGCATCAATTAATCAAAAGTCAAAATAAAGGCGGGACCATTAACTTTATACTTATTTTTGTACCTAAAGCGAATTGAATTTTAAATTGACAAAACCTATCGAATAGATTCCATTTCAGAGCAATCAATCCATTCAAAGCAATGATTTTTAGTTCGCGGTTTCAGTTTCATAACAATCAATTTCAGCTCTTGGAAGTTATGTCAATTTTCAATCCAACCACAATGAGGAAGTTCTTCCGGAAGTTTACACAGCGCGATACAGACAAACGGTACTGGAAATGGTACTGAGTCCTATGGTGATCTGCTTCTCAATCGCTATCGACATTTTTTTTAATGCATATTTTCCCACAATCGAGAAATACTGGAATGAGTCAGGACCACGTGACCCGAAGAAAAGGAGCAGGAGAATCGGCATGGCGCAGTTATTCTAATGAATGGGCGTTGTCCAGTTGTACTTTTGGGGAGACCACCCAGTCAGTGCCACTGTCACTGACAACGCCCACTCTTTTGGAATTATAACTGAAGCCCCCCACCTCCACCCCATCTAAAAAATATTCTTTGCATAATCATTATAAATAATGGAAGAACCTTTTCATATTAAGGTACCGTTAAAACTTTTCATTTGTCGAATGTGTACCTGGGAAAAAAGGGTTGGAATTCAAACAAATGTACATATTTTTTCCCCCATTTGTTTAATATTAATCTAGTTGGACCGAGGCGGTTCTAACTTTATTGGAAAACAGTATTTCTAATGAGATTTTCTACAATTTACTATCAACATGTGCTGTACTGCCATTAATTATTAGCAAAAAATCTATAACATTAATTTTCCAAATTCAACTGTCAATAAATCGACGAAGGTGTATCTGTTTGGTTTCGTTTGTCACTTTTGCAGATGTGGGCTTACTTGATAGGGCCATACAGTTTAAAGATTTCGAACCATATAAACGCTCCAAACTCGAGGTGAGAATCGAACTTATGAACTGTTAATCAGGAATGCTCACCATTTAGCAGCCGGAAAGGTGAAAGAATAGCAAAATTTTTATATGTATTTATGAAAAGTAAACGTAAAATATTTTTTAGTATACCTCACACATATCTCACATTAAATGTGATATATGTATTTTTATATATAAATTTAACATGTGTGCCGAATGATTTCTCCCAACAATAGTAACACATACCTTTTTTACTCTCTACCGGGTGTGATTTGTCTCTAAGAGCCAGACTGACCATTACTAACCAAAATCATTGGAAAATGAACATTGCAAGAAAGATTAAACATAAGGCATGGTTCAGTTAAACAGTGGGAAAATTTCCTAACATGGGATTTTCATTTAACGTTTCAGAGAATCCATTCTGTAACCTTTCGAAGAATAGAGTAGTGGTCCACAATGAATAACTGTTGAAGTAGTTTAATAGTAATAATTATTTGCAAGCGTAATAAATTTAATTCTTAGTTAAAGAAACAAAATTTATGATAAAAAAAGATTTCTTTTGTTAAAACTAAAATTTCATTTCGTTAAACTAGTTAGACCAAAAAATTTAAATCTACTAAAAGTAGAATCCTTAATGAGCCTTTCGTCTTTTCTTCATTTTCTAGATATTTAATATTATTTTTTAACTGTTAGCAATTTATTAATATTTAGTAACTTTCCTGATAATAGCAATTTTGCGATGTAACGTTCACGCATATATAATAAATATGTGCCAAACCAAAAAACAAATACGACAGCTTAATTAACTTAGAACATATATGATTTATGTTCGATTTTTAACAATCAGATATGCAAATTTTCCAACTTGCATCTCGACTTATTAGGCTCCATTACCACGGCTAGTGATGAAATTGTGCTCTTCGGAGTGGAAGATCTAGAGTTCGATCCCACATATAAGGAAGCAAAGACGGCTATTGCACTTGTGTTTTATCAGCCTGAGTGGATGATTAAGAGTTTTTTTAGGTTTTTTCCCAGCCCACAACACATGAAAAGTCCTCCTAGAATGCATTTGGTGAATGGTTAGCAGCGAAATAGTTATCATTTTGCACAAAAGGGCTTATTAGGTCAAGAACTATAATATAAAGTAGATTTATAAGTATCACAAACATTCAAATTGAGGTGGAATTTAAACCTGCGAACTAGTGACTCAAAGGCCAGAGAGCTTGCCATTTGGTTGAAAACTCGGCAAAGCAATTTGGTGAAAGTTGTAAAGCTTTACAACCATTTTCGGCTGCAAGGCCGCTAGCACAAAATATCTCGTTCCCACTCCCAAATTTGATCATAAAATCATCTGCGCACCTATCGCGCGTGCTGAGTCTCCACTAGCATGTTTTCAGTACACCTTAAATACAAATTTCGATTATCAAAACATGAGGCAAATCAACTCCTAAAGATCATTTCGAGTAAATTTTTAAGATAAAATATACTAATACACGCTCAAATTCTATTATGGGAGACCACAGCCTAACTGCAGCAAATTAAATATGTTATCAGCAAAAGGAATCAACCGATATCACAAAATTAAAGAAACAAATTCAACCATCGAGAAATCACGTGCCCAGAATACTAAATAAGCATCCGATAAAATATATCATTATTCAGATGAGAGGAAAAAAACTTAATAAGTGGGTAACTGTGGAAACTTCTGGATGCACAACGGACCTCGGTGACCAGGCCATCCCAATGACCAAGTCTTCTAGGACAGCCATTTGAAATGAAGACAGCGAAATACTTGTCTCAGTCCAAGACCAGATGAATGCCTCATTTTGCGTGAATTAAATTTTTTGTAGCAATTTTAAGGGAAAAGGACAAAGCATCCACCGGAGAGCAACAATGGCCGCGTGTCATGAATGCATGCATTAAGCGATGAGAGTTCATCATCGAAATTACATCTTATCGCATTCCAGGTAGAGGAGTGCCCGCCTCCCTTGTAGACCAATCAGATTAGGTCTGGGATGCACAGATAAGCCTTCTTTTTTTTTTTTATCTCTCGATATGAAGTCAATTTTCACGTTCATCACGCGTGAAGCTAAGGAAAAGGAAACCAAACGTTCATTTTCTTTTTTAGCTTTATGTATTTATTTTATATTTAAAAAAAGGTAATTCAATCTTTTTCAGTCAACCTTAGAAAGAAAAAGAAAACTGGAAAAACAAATTGTACTTACAATATCAGTATAAAAAGAATTTTTTTTTTTTTTTTTAAATAAAAAAGGGCTTTTTGCATCCTGCAAAAGTATGTGAATGCAGAAATCTTTATTACGCAATTTAGGAGGTAATAAATACATACAAAGACGAAGAATGGCTGAATCGCACACTTTGCTGCTCTAAAATAAATTTATGAAGAATATTAAACCTATTTATAATTTCAACCACAACGCAATCATGATATATTTTTCAATATATTATTAGATAACATGGCAACGCAGCTCTTCGTTCAAGGCACAATGGATATATTATATATATCCCAATGAAATCTCCTCTCCATGAAGTTTAAACATAGCTCATAAATGATTGATCCAACATTTTGCATGAATTTTTCTGCGGGCAGTTATCATTTCACGCCAAATTTTTTAAATTTTTAGAATATTTAAATTAGAGACAAGGCATTTGTGACTCTAAGAATCCTTAGGATCTTAAAATAATTCCTAATACAAATCATCGATTTATTTTCTCTTTTTCGAATCTTATTCTGTAAAGAACGTCAAAATTTTCATGCATAAAACTCGCAAAAAATTAAACAAATACATCATTGTACTTCCTAAAAATAACAACCATATAAACTTTCAATTTAATGTTCAGTTTCACAATGTCACCTCAATGTGATTTTAAAAAATTTTGTTGATTGCTTAATATTTCAAGGATGTGTGAGTCTAAAAAATTATTTAACTAAACATAATTGCGCTTTGGTGTTGCTGAAGCAAATAAAATCTCAGTCTCGCAAACAGTATTATTTGAAACTAATTATTTTAGGTTTAAAAATTAACTTATCAATGAAATGAATAACTTGCACTAATAGTTCCAACTAAATTACTATTCATAAATGTAGCGATCCTCACCTGGACTATATTCTTGTGTTTCGTTACATTTAATACTATTCGTAAAATTTAAGCGATCTCATAAAATTTGGATATTAATTTCTCAAAACTTGAAATTTCCAACATAGATATTTTAATACCAGGCATCAATCTTTCGCTTTTTACTATTATCATTACATCAAAAGATTTAAATAGCAACATAGTGAAAACTAACTTTTATACTGTTTTCTCTCAATACCCAAAATATTCTTATTCATGGACACATCATCCCAAAATATGAATGTGCAGTAACAGAAAGAACACAGCATCTGAATAAAAGGATTTCTTTTAATCGTTCGTTACTAGCATTTAAGCAAATCAACTAAGTCATGAAAAAAATTAATTTGTAACAATAACAATATGATAGATTTTTAAATGAATAATAAATAAATAGTTTTCAGTTAATTTTTTTTTTTCATTTGTATCAAGAAAATATAATAAAAAATCTGACAAGAATTTTTTAATTATTTATTACAAAGCTTTCTGCTCATGACGGTTCAAATAAGAATCTACAACGTAAAGTAGATTCTGAACCACACCCGAAACCAGAATCGAACCCATAAACTGTTGAACCGAGGCCCAAAGCTCCCAACTATTCAAACTGCTTGCTCGCAACTATTTTTTTTAGTTCCAAATTAACAGGTAAGCAGCTGTTTCTTGCATTTTTAACTTTCATTTTGTTTATCTAACTACAAATAACGCTGAATATGTTTACAATAATGAAATCTTTTTTTCTTTTAATTAGAGCACTCTTATTAATCAGGGGTAAAGGCTTCCTAAATTCAAATTTCATATCAGTCCATCTGCGATTTTACAGGAGAATTAATTTGACGGGGGCAGTATGAAGGAAAACATGCGTAGGCAGGAATATAAATCAACAAATACCCAATTGAAGATTAGAGTTTCTGATTCATCTATCCGCTCCAAGACTGCTCTCAAACGAATACTGTGGTACTGACTGGGCCAATGAACATTAAACAGTTTGTGACCCAATATTACTTTGTATGTTACAAGGAGATAGAAAGGGGGGGGGGAATGTCACACAGTTGATGCCTCGTCCTTCGCCTAGTGAATTTGAGCCGTAGTCTTTGTCCGAAATCATCGCGAATGGTGAACCAAAAAAAAAAAAAAAAAAAAAAAAATTAGATTCGCGACAAGCCGAATTTTCTGGCCTCGAATTCAACAGTATTAAATTTTAGAATCAGTGTTTCGAACCAATATGCAAACCTTTTTTATTCACCAAAATTTGACGTTGGTTTCTTTGTCATTCGACGGTCATTTTTCGCTCACGAGGATTAATTAGATCGAAACGTACGACTTTAAATGCATTCTAAACCAATACATAATTTAAGCCCAAAATGGGCTTCGAACCCAAGAACTAACGAACCAGAAGCAATAGCGCTAACAATTCGGTTACCATTTAATTTGACGTAAAAACTGATTCAAAGTTTACTGGTTAATTTAGACAAATTATATTTTGAGGAGGACACAATCCTACAGTAAAAATAAAAGTTTAAATAATTCATATTTTGCCCTTTCTCGTCCCAATTATAGTTCCATAAAATAAAATATTTACACTAGCTGTGTTAAAAATGAAATCATTAATTTATTGATATGTTTATAATACTATTTAATAAGGCGAACCGTAAAGGTGTCAAAATACGCTTGTTAACTGTTAGCACCTTCACATACATTTTTACTGAATAATCGTAAACAATCATTCGAAGACGGAATTTTAATCGAATTAGAACGTCATATGGGAGATTGGTTATCAGATGAAGTGCAACTGATTTTTACAACAGATAAACCTCGGATATCGAACACTTAAAAACTTTCTTTCAAATCTGAATTAATTTGAACAATTATGATGTTAATAAGTGCTGATAAGCGTTCTAAAGTTGGACCTTTCATACATTCAGCTCCAAAATATATTTCATATATATAAATAAAAAAAATAGTTCGCAATAAAAATGCTCTTAATATCAATTGCCCGTTAGGAACATTTTATTTCTTTCGAAATAAAAATAACTAGTCCTACTGGGTCAAAACTGCTTTTCTTTCGTCTAAATTTAAATACATGCTCGTGGAGTTCTACTTTGTCTCGATTAGTAGAGAGACAGAGTAAATGATTCAGCTGTTAAATGATGGCTTTGCTTATTTGTAGCCCAATGGTCATTTTTTTGCACTCTAAAGCGAAGTTCAGAACTTACAATTTAAAAGATTCGAATCTACGCACTGTTGAACTGAATGACAGAATGGTGACAACATTCTGTTGCCTGCTGGTTAACGGTAGAATAAATTTATTGAAGTCATAAATTAGTAGTTGATTTTGTAATCCCACCCCATATTTAATATACTATTTAAAAATTATACGAAGCAACTTCACACTAAAGATCTCGGTAAATAATTCAATTTCTTATCAACAAGGGAGCTTTCAGATAAATGGTAGTACTTTTCCCTAGTATTTAACAGTTCGTATCTCATCTCTGACTCGAATGCTTCCACAGTTGTTTAGAATTCACCTAAGCTTATAGTTTAAAGTGTACAATGTATGACCTTTAAGAGGCAAATAAACCTACAACTTAACAGAAAATTATTTATCGAAATTGTATCTGGATATAAGCAACAAGAATTCTTCGAAAGATTGAAAAATAAGTTACATGCAGTTAGCAAAATCAAGTCATTCCATCCTGCTATTCAAGATTCATCGATTTGAAGTCGAAAATGAATAATCGTGGGAAGGAAACAAATTTTTTTTTTTTTCTCCCGGATTAAAAGGCATGGATTCTAGTAAACATGGCATTTTCTTTCTCCGCTTTAAAAAGATTTCATGTACTACGATTGATATTTTTTTCGCCAATTTTTTTTTTTTTTCCTTGGGATCTAAATTACCACGTGGTGGAATAAACAAGTCAGAATTTTTCACAAAACCAGAGATTTTTTTTTTCATTTAATTGGCCGTTTCAGCTCACTCGAGTTTAGATGTATTCCGGGCTCTTCTATTCAAACGGAAGAGCGACTTCGGAGAGAAATGTTTATGCAGGACTTTTGGTATGTATTCATTCAAAAAGAGAAAAGTTCTAAAATAGCGTCAAAACAAAAGTCTATTTCTAAAAATAATTTTAGTATGCACCAGTCTGTAAAGCAAATTTCTTATTTCAGTTTAATAAAAATATATAAGAGAAAATTCAAAAACGATTATTCAAGGTCAAACAAAGGAATTTTACAAGAATGAAACTTCATTAAATTCGTATTTTTCGTACTTCCAAAGTAATTTTATAAATAATTATTTGATACTTGTTAAATAACTTTTTCTCTAGTGACTACTATATAAAATTACTAAATTGGTAGTAGCAATTAGAATAATAATACATTTAAATTGAACATTCTGGCAGTGAATATTAAAGTTTTCTTGGTACTATTCCATTCTGCCAATATAAATCTCGCTAAAACGACATTTTTGGCGATGACAAAGATTGAACTTAAAAACAAGCTGAACATTTAAAAAAAAATATTTAAAATATTAAAATGATATTTTTAAAAAGCATGGAGTTGAAAAATTGCAACTGGGATCAATAATACCATTTGGTGACTTCATGCGCACCGGCGAAATGAAATACGTTTTTGCGTTTCAGTTTTCTATTAAAGAAATTAAGCTCTCATTAATCACAGCTCAATCATTGCAATTAATTTTTTAAAAATATTGATATTAAAAAAACATTTATTTAATATGTTTTTGTTTTAAAATCCTACAAAAGCTTAATCGAACCCTGTCAAGTGCTGCTTTACACCCACTTGACGAGTAAAACTAAAAGGAAACAAATCCTACATTCAGGGGATAAAAGACTGCAATTTTTCAATACTTCGAAGATATTGTCCAATTTTGATTTCTAATAAGTGGTTCTTGCACACGAAATTATGACTTTGAGAGATTCTTCATCTTACATCATTTATTTCTCTAAAATGGTTTTATAATTTAAAAATACCCCTTACAGAAAACATACACTACCATTCCATGTTAGGAAAGAAGTCGATAAAGCAAACATTTTATTCGGTAGAAAAAATTTTGATTTAAAGGACAGTTTTAGTCATTACAAAAGTCAAGAGAATTATATATAAAATATAATGTAACCAATACTTAAATAAACTTCCACGAAATTGCAGCTTTAATGTTAATGCGAAATTGTAAACAATAACACAAACTGTGCAAGAGATATGATCAACTGATCTATAAACACTTTTTTCTTGACAATATTTATCCCAAATAGAAAGTTAATAAATTACCAGCATCATTATCTGGCAAACAAATTCTAATAACATTTCGAAAAGATAATAAATTACTTATATGAGTATGAAATTGAATAATTTATTCCCACAGTAGAATAAAATGATTTAAAAATTAAATGCTATTAAAAAAAAGTCATTGTAATCATATCATCGCCTGAATCAAACAGAAACTTCTAATAAATAAATAAATGTTGGGTTTTATAATATTCCTACATTACATAACTACATAAATCATAACGTAAATTTATTGGCCAAGGATCTAATAAATAGATACGTATTTTTTTATATCAAAATTTTTTGCGAATCCTCATTTTTTTCTAAAAGATAAAAATGAGGATTCGCAAAAAATTTCCTGAAATTTTGAGCATAAAATGATGCTGAAGCACTGTGGGGCACCTTGCTTTAAATTGCTCAACACTTTAAAAAGATTTTTACATCGTAATTTATCATTTCTATAGCGATGGTATACGACGAGTATAACTGTCCTTGTGTGACCTTAAAATTGCATTTCATGAATCGATACTAGATAAATCGTACGAAAACTTGTCACTGAATGCCAAGAAGTAAGATTTCACACGCGGAATGCACGCCAGAAGCTTCTGTCCTTGCCCAAATATGACTGACTGTAGAAGGAAGTGCAAAAGGCAAAAACCAACAGTGGCATCACAGTTATAACAAAGGACTGTAGCATAGGGCTACCTAGGGTGAAAAAAAAGCACTGAACAACAAGCTTTATGGAAAAAAAAAAGTCGGCCGTTTAGGTATTGCCCATTGAAGGCACGGCGTCTTTAACAAAATGGCTATTGCAGAAGTAATGGAATACAGCAGCAGACGGGGTTCCCGATGTGTGCATGTATATGGACAGACGGCCTCCCCTCTCAGCTGGGACAACCTCGTCGAGGCCCCCCTGGCACCATCCCACTTTCAGATGAAGAGGAAGGGGGGCAGGCATTCCCATCCTGACCCACCCCCTGGTACTTTTTGTTAGGGAGGATGTTTCAAAAATGGGCGACGTATTGAGTGACAGGGAGGAAAAAGAATGCAGTTTTCACCCGGGCCGAAAATCGAACAGCCCTGTTCTTAGCACTGACCCGAAAGTCACCAACACGATCAACATGTAACATCACTCACACAGACGAATATATAATTTTTTTTTTCCTATAATCACCAATTGTCGAAAAATTATTTATACAAATAAAATGAAAGTTTTATCCTAATTCAAACTATTTCATGTCACTCCAAAGGCTAAATAAACAGAAACTTCAACCAAGGTCAAATATATTAGGGTATAGGATCCTAGTAAGACTAAATCAAACTATGTATAGAAACCCTGATATAAAGCTTTTAAAAAAAATATTAAATATTTAAAAATAACATTAGAGAATCTCAGCTTATAAGGGAAGCTGGCTTCAATTTTATAACGCCTTACTAAATGTACAAATAGGAAAATAGAATAAAAGAAAAAAATATAGCAAATAAACATATCATTCCTAAAATATGTTGAAATTATTTATTATTATTTTATAAACATTAATAGCGAATAATTTTATATATAAAAGCATATTATATCACTAAGAAATAACCCTATTCGTTATACTTCTGTTATAATCAGGCACTGTAAGAAAAATTAAAAAAATTCAAATATAACATTACATTTTATTTATACATGATCTTTTTCATTTGCTTTTAAACTATTTTTGCGTACCTCTGAATGAATATAATAACAATGGTTAAAAGAGAGAAATATAAATTAATAATTTTTAAAGCCATTCTTTTCATTACATACGAATGAAAAGTCCCTATTTTCGCATCATCTAAGGGATTACTATTTTTTAATTACCTTTAAAGATATGAATTTTTAAACACAATTTTTAATGATTATTATTATTATGGTATAATAAATGGAATTCTTAAAAAATGATTCCTTGAAAATATTTATGATACGATTCAAATTACTGGTCTTATTTTTTGCATTAGAAAGATAAGAATTCGTTCAAAATAAGCAGAATTAAAATTCCAGAAATTAATTTAAAACAATATTTAATCTTATAAATACAAATCATCGCCTTTCAGCTAAAGAAAAATACTCAACACTTGCATGACTACAAAAAATAAAACTAAACCATTTTTTAAAGTGATATCTTAATAAATAAATAAAATATTCGTCACAAAAATATCTCTGACGAAAATGAAAAACTCACGTTTTACATCTTTGTGGGAAAACAGGAAATAAAAATGGCATGTAAAATTTTGCGAATAAATTTTTTACGACCTTAAAAGAAAAAAACTATGAAAAGTTATATGCTTCTGTATATTTTTAAGAGCTGAATGAGCGGCTCAGTGTCAAAAATAAAACGCAATAATTTTTATACATAAAAAAATTAGAATCATATTGATTTAAATAGCTTTATTATACATTTACACAAAAAAAATTGTACATTTAATAAAAGAAATTTTTTAATTTTCATCTTAAACGACAGAAAAAAAATCAAAAATATCTTCAATACGAATATTAGAAATGAGAGTAAACTTTAAAAATAAAAAAAATCATACCACAAATCAGAGCATGAAAATATAAAAATAAAACAACATATTGAAATATTCATATTTAATATGTGTAAAAATATTCCACGGCAGCTGGAATAAATAGAATTCCATCTTAAGCATCAATTTGTAAACAAGAAAAATCGCAGACGACTTCATAGCTAACGAATTCAATCTCTCTTCGTTAATAAGAATTTCCAGATACGAATCTGGACTGTCTAGTTATAATGGGAAAAAGAAAAAAAAAATTTAATGAAACTCGAAGCTTGCTGGAATAGGTTTAAGAACACAAGGTCGCCGAGGAACCGTTTTTGTAACACTTGAAACTACTCTGAGCTGAGTTTTGCTTGTTTTTTGTTCCGTCCTACGTATTTTTGGTTTTCTGATCTCTCTTTTGAGCTGTAACACATTTGTCACTAACGAAGTATTAAGTTACACGGCGTTAATACTGCCTTTTCGTCATCCTTAAATCATTCATATACACTTTCCTTTCAGCCGTTACTATCGGCAGAAATGGGAGGCCCCTAGTTGTTCGTAACAGAATTATAACAAACAACTTCATTTCATATCATAACGATTATAAAAAGTCATTAGAAGGATGCGAGAAATTAACTTTATACTAGAAGCATTTGGAAGAAATATACAGAAATTTTTTTATTTTCAGAAGTTCAAGATTTACGAATAAATATAAACATCTTACACATTATTATAGAAGAAAAATTATAATATTCTCAGTTTCATGATTATTTATAATTTACGAATAAATGTAAACATCTTACGATATTATATAATGAAGATTATAATATTCTCATTTTCTTGATTATCCGATTTTCAAAATTAGAGATTTTAATAAAAAATTATAACTACATTTTTAAAAGTTTTTTTGTTAACATTTTATACAAATGGAGTTCTAAAAATTTTTTTTAATTAACATTCTTAAAACATATTGCAAACAAAAAAACTATTTTGCAATTGGAACGCACCACTCCACACATTTATCCAATTCTCAACTAGTTTTGAATTCCTATATGGAGTGTTAAAAACTATCAAAATAAAATTTAGTATTTTAAGCAATCGGAATGAAAACAGAAACAGTTTCAAAAAATTAATCTCAAATATACATAGACGAAAGTTTTTAATGATATAATATTTTTCAGAAAATCATTTAAGTCAGCAATTATTTTATTCCAGAAAACAATGTAAAAATGAACACCTCAAATTTAGTAAAGCAAATTGCGTACATACATTCTCGCTTTCTGATTTATTCTACATTCTGAATAATTCTTTTAATTTAGTTACACGGCTTAAATTTACACCAGTCCTATTAAAATAATCCTTAAGTATAAAAAGAAAAATAATCCAGCCAAAGTGAAACATACATCATCTTCAAGACGTATCCAAAGGAAGTATATCAGCCAATGATTCAACAACACACACACAGCAGGGTATCAAATATTGACACGTTCTACTTCCACTGTTGTTCTAATTTAAAAGGTTGAGAAGGAAAAAAATGTGTGATTGTCTATTACTATGGCACACGTATAGCGCTGAGCAAACGATAATATTAATTACTACACGACGATATTAGAAAGTTTTTATGAAACACACACACGTATCAAGGATCATCGAATATTGTTTGAATAGCGCGTAGTAACCAAAGTTATAATTAGAGATTTTGCTACATATTAAAAATACACGATTTTTTTTCTTTTCCGATGTATATGGAACGTTTGAATAAAATAGAAAGTGTTTATTTTAACGCCAAATTAAATATTAACTTTTAAGTAGTTCTGCAACAACTTATTTTTTTGATAACTTTAAATAATAAGCTTGTTAAATACTGAACGATGACATTATAAAATGTATAACATTATTAAAACACATTAGTGTTCATTCATTTGTTAAAATTTTGAAAATACTTCTATTTTATGTAGCTTGATAAATTAAATTAATTTTAATATTTTTGTGGGTATTTTGTTTTACAGTTTAAGTAAATTAACAAGAAAAATTAAGTTACAAAACAAATTTAATCTAGAATTTGTTTCAGACAATCAGATATTATAAACACTGTAAAACTTAAGTAAATAAAATATATAATAAAGAAGGAGGAAAAATATTTTAAATGTATATGTATGTACAGTTAAATTTTTCTATTTTTTTACCCTCATAAATTTAAAAAATAAAAATTACAAAAATGGAATTAAATACCTACTTCTTTATTTTTTATACAGTTGGCATTATGAATAATTATGAGGTTATTTATAAAGACAATTCATAAAAATGGAAACATCTTTATTCAATTTTATAAATTTAAATGCAATTGATGTATCAAATATAATTCTGTTTACAATGTGGATTCTTTGTTTTGTTATAAAAAATCAATGTATTTTTTAGATTTAAATTTTCAAAAGAAATCTTGAAAAATCAAACCCAAGCCATCAGTAAAACACTAGAAAAACCTAATGTATTTCCAGATAAATTCCCAGAAAAATTTGTGCATTTATTGTTAGATGTACAATTGCTGTTTTAAATATCAATTTGCTCATAATCTAATTTAGATTGATTTATTCTGTTATACAGTATTCAAATACCTTTTAAGCATAGAAGATTTTCAATAGAAATCTTGGAGAATAAAAGAGAATTTAATCAGCTATAATAATTTAAGATTATTTATATTTAATAATTCATTCTTGATTATGCTCTTTTTAAATACATAAACAAGAATGAATTTTAAATAAAATTAAGAAGAGTTTATAGGAAGAGTTATTTATATAGTAATTATTTAGAGAGTGTATAAATACTTCCTGTACTATTTTTAATGCATGATATATATTAAAATATTCACTGACATTTACACATTTGAAGCTTAGATAAGAACTTGAAAATTCTTCTAAGTTTGCAGTAACATGGTATTCTTGAATTTTCATAAAACAAATGTTTCTTTAAATAAAATTAAACTGGGAAATAAAAAATATTTCATAAATTCTGCAATTTTTCCTAAAAGTCACTGAATACGAATATAAATGTATAGACTTATGTTATTAAATCAATGACTTATTACTTATTAATTGTTTATATCTATTAGAAGCAAAATAAAAAAATTTCTTTATTGGAGGGATACACTTCAGACAAGTGCATCAGAAGTCAACTTTGTGCAATTTTTAGTAACAAATATACATAATCAGCATATTTTTGCCATAACTTAATTTTAAAAAAATCACAGGTAATTCAAATGCAACTTTTACATATTTCAAACTACTAATATCTAAAATAATAAACCTTTATTAACATTATTCATTTGAAAAAAATTAAAATGCAATAAGAGAATACGTATAGCTAACACATACATACTCAAAAACTTACATTTATTTATAATTAAAATAATTTTTATACTTTGATATTGAAATATAAACATGTATTTACAGCAATATTTAACTATTATTTTAAGTAACTTTTAAGACTTTTCCTGCTGAAAAAATTTTTCTGTACGAGACTGAATAACAAATTTATGATTTGATTATATGGACTATAAATCAATATAGTTATTAAAAAAAAAAAAAAGAAAGAAAGAAAGAAATTGATTGTTTACCCATTTAGAAAATTTTCCAGAATTTTTTTACGATTTTAAAAAAAGCATTTTAGGAAAAAATAAAGAGGAAAAATTCAGATTGCTTAAACAAAACTCTAAAAATATGAGAATTAAAATATACATTTGATTGTTGAATCATATAATTTAATACATGTAATTACAAGTTTTAATTTCTGATTAATGTTAATTTATGAATATTTTAAAAAATTTTTATATTATATTAAATTTATGTAAAAGAAATACCCTACAAAATGGACTTGTAAGCTTTTTAAATAATTTAACAAATTAACAATTTGTTGAATTACTTGATTAAGAGATTTATGTAGATCAATATGATTTATTAATCTGCATAAATCTTTGCATTAAACATAATTTAGGAGACTTTATAAATAACACTACTATAAACATAAGTGTATTAAATAATGTTAGTTGTTTATGATGAAGTCTTTTAAAGTTTGATTTTTAAAATAACATATTTAATATGTACCATGCACATTAAAATTTTTGAAACATTAAATTTGCAACAAAAAAAAAATAATAAGAATAAATGTAGAATAAAGAAAAAATTTAAATATTATTTTATCAGTATAAATTTCTTGCTGCCCAAAAAGTAACTGAATTTATAACATTATGCAATTAATTTTCTAAGGAATTGAATTTCTATTCAGATTCAACCTTTTAATAAGAGGGAGAAATAGTTTTTTTACTAACTTAATAGTAAATACAATGAATCTTAATAACTTTCCTGTTTAATTTCATAAAAATAAAGGAAGCATTAAATTAAACTCTATACAAAATAAAATACATGAAAGTAACTTCCATTCTATTTTTTATTTCTTTTTAGTAAATCTCATAAATATTATTTACTCAGTAAATCAGTTTCCAAAATATAATAGCATTACTATTGTTTGGAAGTTTTACATATGCTTGCTTTTTTCCTGTAAAATTTATATTAGCTTTATATTTGGAACAATATACATATATTTCAGCAATATATTTTAATATTACTCAGATTGAGATTAATTTTTAACATATGATTAAAAAGCTATGTCATTAAATCAAGTTAAATTGTTTACACAGAACAAAATTTTTATTTTAAATAATAAAAAAGACAATGAAATAATTTACAATGTGTGAGGTGTGAGATTAACCTAAAGAGTATACTTTTTGAAATTTATATTATTAATATTTCAGTTATATATATTTTTTTATTTCTATTCAAAAAAAATATTATTGTTTGTTTTAATTACTGTTAATTTTACAACAACCCATTGATCATTTAATGCACTGCTCAAAAACTTTCTTTTTAACTTGGAAAATGTATGTAAATAACAATTGCATGGGAAGTAGAAAATGGAAAATTTTAAGTTTAAATAATTTGGAGAATATTATTAAATAAATTGTTTTGAAATTAAATGTTTTATAAACATTTAATTTCAAAAGAGAAAATTTAATTTTATATGCAAGAGAGGTAAAAATGAATTTGTTCTTATGCAAAAAATAAATATTTTTTAGCTTTGACATTAAACATCCCTCAAATTCAAAATTTTAATTGTTTAGTTTTCATTGCCCCACTGATAGTTCATTTATAATGATCCTACATAATTAAATTACACTTTAATTTAATTTATTATTTAACATTTTTCTTAAAATCTAATGCAATGCTAGAAAAAAAAAAGAAATAATTCTTTAAAAAGCAAATCAAGTGAAACTTCAAATAAAATAATTAAAGCAATCTTTATCACAAGTTATGCTATTCATGTAAAATATTCATAAAACAAATGTTTTAGTAGCTGAAAATATTCAAAATTTTGTTGCTGATATGTAACTGACAATACCCAAGCAATTTTTCTTATATTCTTCTAAGTTACATTAAATATATTAGAATTTGCAAAGATAGAGTTTTTAATAATTATAGTAATTTATTTAATTAATTATATCCAAGAAAAATCATGCTAACATTTTGCTTTTATTTAGAGAAATATGAAATAACTACACAATTATTTACCTTGGAAAAACATTTTTTTTAAAGAATAGAAATTGTTTTACATTGTTTAAAGTTCTTTTTTTAAATTACACAATATTCTCTAATTGTATATTTTACTTCAAAAAATAAATAATTATTTTTTCTTCTTTGATAACATGAAACGTGGGGAAAAAACAAAATTTATCATAAAAAAATTGACGACTTCTGTTAGACATTTATATTTTAGCAACAAATATTTGCTTATTCATATTTATACAAATATACTTTATTATATAAATATTGTTTTTCAACACTCTGACTTTACTCTTAAGTAGTTTTATTTTTATCCCTTAAAATAGATAATAAAAATGATGAAAAAATAGAATTCATAACATAACCGGTTAAAGAATAAAATTGTTTCAGCAATGAATGAAAGGGTATTATTTCAGCCAATAATAATTTATCCTAATATTAAAACTGTTAAATTTTAAATACTGTGGGAATTTTTCATTTTGTAATATTAAACATTAAGTCAACATTTTAAATTTCCATTAATATGAATATATAGATATCATTAAAATTCTCATATCTGTACAATAAGGAGGCTTTAAAACAATGTAACTATTATTAACAACAAAATATCATAAAAACATATTTTAAAATTTTAATAAGGGAAAGGATAAAAAAATTGAAATGCAATAAATATTTAAAATAATAATTGTTGTTTCATTTGATTTTATAAATGTAAATAAAAGTATACAACATATAGAGGAACTAGTAGCCATTCAAAAACTATGTTATAAGAGTGTTTCGAAATATAATGCAATACAATGCTAAATATAAATTGTAAAATATTCATTCTTAATTATAAAATGAAATCAATGCCTTGTAGACTGTAATACATAAAACAAAGCCTAATTTTCAACATAAAATTGAAGGAAAAATCAGTGTAAGTTGAACAAATTACTCCGATATAACTAACTGCTTCTTTTACAACTTATAAAAAAAATATATAAATATATGATAAAATTTAAGAATTCATAAAACATTTTAATGAAATCTTTAATGCATGTGTTACTTTAAATATCTATATTAAATGGATAATATTCATATCAAATATATTTAAACAATTAAATGTGGAATTATTTGCAAAATCTAAAGTAAAAAACATTCGAAAATTTAATCGATTTAAATATTGATATTACTTATATAATTGAACTCATATAACCAAGAAATAAAAATTTATCAATATTGCGATGAAGCTGTAAAAATAAAATATCTTTGAGTAAGAAAACAGTAAAGTAAAAAGTATGTTTACATTTCGTATATCTCTCTGATACATCGAGAATTCGTCTAACTAGATGTAAACAACAATGAGCTTTTTATTTAAGCATTAAAATGGATTTAAAATTTACAGAATTATTTTATCACGCTCATTTTGTAAGATTTATTCTTAAATAAAGCTTATAAACTAGCGAAAGAAAACGAAAAATTGTCTTCATAGCAACAGTAAATATGTAAACAAACGAGTAAACAAAAGAAATCATCTCGATTCGAGAGGCCGGCGATAACAATGGGCAGATGTTTGATCAGCGAAAGGTTTAAATACGTTGATTAAATTTAGTAAACAAAGGCGGACTTACCTGTTTTTTCTTTTATTTCACAGAGAACGCTAAACAAGGCTGGCTTCATCCTGTGACAGTTCAGAGTGTGTTTCCTGCGCGAAGAGAAACAAAACAACTCTCAGAATAAGCTCTCTCCAAACAAATGCATACATTATAGAAAAGCAATATAACACGGAATTGAACGTGCGGCCCTTCCTATGGTCAGGCCGAGCGGTCAAAAAGACCGCCGTCGAGTTAGGCTTAGCTCGCACATCGCATAATTAGAAAACGTTTTCGAAAGGTTGCATACCTAGCTTGTGCTTCGTCCAGGCTTTGGTCGGTAATGTTCATAATTTGTTGCAGGATTTCCGATATATCATGCTTAGGAGCATCTTGGTCGGGGGTGCCCCCCTGGGACCCCTGGTTCACAACATGAGACGGTTGGGCAAGTCCGTAGCCGTGTTGGGCTCCTACATGGCCGGCCATGCTCGCAGATGGGAGTTGGGATACTGGATGCATCATTCTTTGTTGATCGTTCATAGTACGAATAACACACTATAATATTGAAGGAAGGCCCCTTCTCGTTACGGGGGCCCCTACCACCGGCACAGCTATAGTTCAACACTGAACCCTTTCGCGACCTGCATCCATAAGATCGCTAGCACACACCACGCTGTACTAAAACCGACTGTAATTGAGTGTTTTGATTGGAATACTTTTGACGGACAGCAAGCGGCTCCAAGGTGGGTTGAACGATAATGCCAGTCAAGCCACTTCGCCATAAAAGATGAGCGTATGCCGCGACGATGACGACGTCATCGATTAGAACGACCAATCACGGCTCTGCATCGGGCTTGTATTTCGCGAGCACACGGACGTCAATCACGGGATTTGACTCCTCCCACTGCCGTGATGGATGGCAAGCGGAAGTTCCGGTTGCCAATGAGCGCATGCGCTCAGATTTGCAATGAATGTCGGGAGATTCGCACTGAACGATACAATGGCAGCTGTGCAATAGCGTCTGCTGAAATCTTTGTTTACACTGCGTATTCAGGGATGTATCCTTCTAAATAAGCAGCATTTTTGTACAATTTAATTATAATATTGCATGCATTCGGCTATTATTTCTTTCACCCGAGTGCTTTATCAGTAAAACCTGTTTAATTTCATTTTTTCTCTGTAATTTTATGATAAACATTTGGAAGATATTTAATAACATGGAAATTCACTTGGATTAAATTATTTTCATTATTATTTCGTGTGTTTTATTATAAATCAGCGTGATGTTTCCATCATTTAAACAAAAAAATTCAACGCAACAGTGTTTTTCATTCATACTAAAAATTCCGATTTATTTTTAGTATCGTTAAATATATCTTGAAAAAGTATTCTTCATATCAGATAATTTATATTTAAAATTTATTCTGTTGATTAATGTCAATATTATTGTTATAGCTGAATAATTTTCAATGGGATTATTTTATAAACAATATTGAAAATAAATTAATTTTCACAAAAATACATTAATTAGAAAATTGTTATATTTTTGTATTCATCTATTAGATTATTATGTATACATTTATGTATTTTTCAAAGATTATTCTCAATTTATTATCAATTTAAGATTGAGATAATGTTTCCTCTTAAACTGTTTTATATTACATGCTTTAAGGAATGATTATAGTTATTTTTAAGGAAAATGTTTTTGTTTTTTGTTAATTATTAGATTCAAAGCATTTTACTGAGTTTAATTATACTTTTAAAAATATTGTTTGCAATAATTACATTCTGTATAATGTGTTACTTAAGCTAGTCATTTATGCTAATATTTACATAAATAGGTTAATCTAAAACATTCTATTAATTGAATAACTAAACAACTAAATTTAAAAAATAAAAATGCTCTTGACTAGTTTTATTTGTTTTATTCTTTGTTTAATTTAATGTTATTGATCATATAAATTTAGACAAAGAGTTAAAGTAAAATATATATTTTTAAATTATCATTGTTTTACATTTAATCATGCAAACTACTACATATATAACTTAATAGAACATAATTGTACAATATTATTTAACCCTCTTTCAATGCAAATGTTTTTTTCTGGAACTTATTGCTAGTTCCTGATATAATTATTTTGATTGCTTATTATAGTAGAATGTTATAGTAATATACATAAATAAGAAATCCTTATTACAGAACTATTTTTTATTATATAAAGAATGCATGTACCTAACAACAGCAAATCAAAGAAAATATTTTAATTTTCTGTTTAAAAAAAAACATTTTTATTTAGTATGCTTTAAAAATATATATATATTTATTTAAGCAAATGAAATAAATTTTTAAAATGTTTTTTTTTTTTTTTTCGTTTTTAAAATACTATTCATATATTTTTAGTAAATTATGTTCACATATATAAAGGTTTTTCATATACATATATGTTTCTTAGAATGTTTTTATTTTTATGTATGCTATCTTAATTGACTGAACTATTTTTGTTGATGTTTCTGTAAAAAATAATTATTTAAATTATGTATATGCAAATATATATTTTAACAAGACCAATCAAATTGTTAAAGTTTTTAACTGGAAAATAAAATTGATTATTATTTTTAAGAAAAATCTTTACAAATAAACATACATATTGTTCAATAAAATTAATTTTATTTTATGTGATTTTTATGTTATATCACTTACATAGTATCTTATATATCTAATTTACATTTAAAAGTCTATAATGAAATTAAAAAGAAACTTTTTATTGCTCTTGATATGCTTTAAAAAATATAATTTTTTATGACCAATTTGTCTATTGTTTATTTATTATTATTTATTCACTATTGTGTAAAATTAGTTATAATAGTTATAATTAGAAGTTGTTTTTAAAAATTGAAGAGAAATATTTGTTATCAATATTATAATGAGTTTTATTAATATTTTATTAAAATGCATTTTTTTTTTTTTACTTTTTTTAGTAAAGTATGTGATATTAATATTTGCTAAAATTAAATTTAAAGTATACATTATATTTTCTTGTATTTATCATTTGTAATTTTGAAGTTTTTATTTTTATTAAATCATTTGGTAGGTTACAATTAGCATGATAAATTATTCAGGCAGAGGAATTTTCGTGAAGTGTTACAAAGTATTTTAAATATGCATTTCTCAGATTAAATATTAAGTTTTAAAGAAGTTATCAACAAATAACCCATTGAAATTGTGTAATTAAATGTTTAATTTAAAAAAAAAAATTTATTATCATATTTACATATATATATAAATTATTCGAAATTTTTTGCAATATACGGTTAAAAAAATGTTAAATTGAATATTAATTTTATTGTAAAAAAAACTATATATTAACTAACATACGCGGAATTTCTCAAGTCTCCAAATACACGAATGAAAAATTTATTTCTTAAGAACACATCATCATTGGAAAGCTAGCGCCATCTGTGTCAGTAATAGTTCATTACTTTATCCGAATTTCAACTTGGGAATATTTTTCAGAATTTTACGTTTGTTTTTTGTTTGAACATTAATTAGGCAAAATCAAATTGTAATTTTATAATAAATTGCAATAATAGAAATAAAAATATTTTAAGGATTTCATACAATTTATTTATATAATTATATGTTTTACATTTTATTCAATTTTAAAAAATCTTTTATTCTATGAAGAATGTTTTACAATAATGGATGATTCTAAAAATAGGTAATAAAGAGATTAATAGTTTTAAATTGTTTTATTGCTAGATGACGGAATTAAATTCTAATTAATTTCTTAAAAACACATGTTATGTTTCTTCTTATACAATTTTCATGTGAGTTTCACTGTTTTAAATTTTTGTATATTTTTAGTGTTTTTGATTTCCTAAAGAAATTTCTGGCTTTCGGAAGAACTATCTTTTAAGCAATTTTTCATTTTAGTATCAAAAATTATTTCATTAAATTCTCAAATGGAAATTTTATTTGACAACTTCAATAATAACTTTTTGTTATAATAATTATGACAGAGAATAATCGCACAAGCCTGGTTTCAATTTTACATTCCGATTTGTTAGTTTCTTTAATTTTACGAAAAAAAAATCATTGCATATTTTTATTCTTATTTCATTTTATTTTTTAATTTATTTCCAGCTATGGAACAGTTGCGCCGATTAAACACTAAATGGAACTTTTGTGATTTATCTCTTGGATCAGAAACTCAAATTCTAGAAATCCTAAACAATGAAATATATTTTTAAAATTTCAGTTTTCAGTCATATCAAATGGTTTGAGTAAGAATATTAACAATGCATTTATATAAAAAAATTTTTTACGAATGATTAATAATATGCTTAAACTCTTTCTAAATTAATATGGACGTAATCTTTTGTGTCAGCTTTTAAAATCACTTGAACCTGAAATCTCTTCTAACCAACAATTGAACAAGAAAAACAGGATTTTATGTTTATAATAAATAACGAATATATAAAATAATAAATATGGTTTTACAGTCAGTCCATATTATGTTTAAAAAATAATTTTTTAATGTCTAATTTACGTATAATATTACGAAAGAAGCGCTTTTATAAAAAAAATTTTAAGTTTTTCTTTTTCTACTGTTTTTTAATTAATTATTTTCAAGTTTGACACCACAAATTTTAAAATTTCATCCATATTTCAAAGCTAAAAATTTGTTTTAATTATTATTCAAATTTTTCTTTCGATATAAAGCAAATTTATTCTACTGTCTTATAAAATATGCAGGAATCAAATATATGATTTCACATTTATCCAAAAATAGAGCTTTCAAATTTTCAATGTAAAATAATTTAGATCTTTTTAAATTAAATTATTTACTGTGGTAATTTTTGCTGATATCTATCAAAATTAACTTCAAAAATTCATGAATATTTGTTTTAGATTAGAGCTCAGCTTTTAGATAAAAGACCCACTATTTTTAATTCAAATTATGCAGTATTATAATTGACATAATAATTAAAATAATTGTATGATTGTATTAATTATTTTATTTATTTAAGTATTATTAATGAATTTATAAATTGATTACTATAATCCTGAATGAACTAAGCAAAAATTTCTAAAAATTGACAAATTTTATTTCTCGAATTCCAATGAAGGAAAATAAAGAGAATATATTGTTTTAATTCCAAGAATACTTTTTCTTTTGATAAATTACGTGGGCGATGTTAACAGCTTTTAAGCTGATTTACATATTAGTTGATTGAATTTTTCCCCCTTCTAAAACTGTGACTTTCATTCTGTTTTACTCTAGAAAATCTTAAAATTCAGTTTTATTGAGAATTTTCAATAATGCCGTGTATAAATATATAATTTTTATTATTCTTTCCTCAAGAACTAACAAAAAATAAAATTATTCTACGGTTCTTTTTATTCATACAATTGTATTATGTAGAAGATTCTTAGGTGCGAAAGCCTTTTAGAAATCAGGTTCTGGTTTAAAAAAAAACTTCAGGTTATTTTATTTTATTTTTTATGTAACATTGTGACGTATTTAATTCCTAAAATTAATCAAACTGATCACTAATCTGTATTTAAATTGTTGAATATATCTACATGTTATTATTTTTCATGTACTTTGTGGAATAAAATGTAAATGCTTGTCTTGTAAAACTATCGCTATTAGAACAAACTTTATTACATTTATTTTGAAAAAATTAAATATGCTATTGAAATATGTGCTTATTTTTTTTAAATGTTTAGAAAATAAGCTGATGAAGTATATTCATAAAGGTTTTTTTCTCTAACCATACTTATACGGATTGATTATTTATATATATTATTCTATTTATAGCATTATTTTGCATATTTTTCTTATTAATGTTGCACAAAAGCAACAATCAATCAATTGAAGAGCAATAATAGTTAGAACTAACAGACAGCCAGGACACCAGCTTCGAATTTTGTGAAAAGTGGGCACAATTTCTAAAAAATTCCTTGTATTCTTACAGCAGTTAGTCAATTACAATAATTTTTTTTAAAAAAAATACTCTAATTTTAAGAACTTTAGTGAAAAATAATGTAATCATTTTAATAAAAACCAACAATAAAGAAGTCAGTATAAGAATAACATGAAATCAAGAATATGAAAATGTGATTATTGTTTATTTAACTATTAAACTAATTCAAAATGATTACGGTATCGTTATTGTAAATGACTATATTGATGATTATGGTGTCGTCCAGAGATGTTTATTTAATGAAAGAAATTACCTGGAACATTTCTTCGGGTAAAACTATTTGTCATTCATTTTATGTTTACAAAGTTTAATTGTGTTTGAAATTAAAATGAACTTTTAAGTGAATTCTGAAAAATTCAATGCAACCGATTTCCCAACTTATCCATTTTAACATTACAGGGGGAACGACTTGAGGATAATTTGTCAAATAATTTTAAAAAAAAAAATAGTGTTTGTGATAATAATGATAATATGAATTTAAGAAAAAACAGATGTAGCTCATATTGCTTGAGGGACACATAAAATAATTTCATTTATGAGAAGTTTTCAAAAATTAAAATAAATTGAATGTTTTTTTTTTTTCTTTTTTTTTCTGTGATCTGATTGATTATAGCACTGCAATAATACATTTGAAAATACTAAGCAATATGAGGTCATTTTTATTTTAATGCAACGTGTGTGTCATTGTGCAAAATTTAATATACCCTCCCTGAAATTTATTATAAAACTCTAAATGTAATATTATATGTATTGTTAATAATTGTAACGACAAGAAAAATGCTTAAACATTAAAATAAAAATATCACACACATTATATATATATTATTCATTATGCAGTAAAATTATAATAATGGAGCTTAGGTAAATTTTAATCAACTGAGCAAAATTTAATACAGTATAAAAATTTACTAATCAAAAATCTTATTACCTTAATTATTATCAATAGATTAACAAATTAAGTATTGTTAATTTAAAACTCTAAATTTTTCTACTTTGACAGGTTATTTCGAGAAAGGCCATCATTGGAGAAAATAAATATTTCCGGAACTGGAGAAAACTTAAGAACACATGAATTAAAAATTCCTTGTTGGTTGGTTTTTCTTATTAAGTATTGTAAATATGTTAATAAAATAAATTTCATATATGATAATAATTTTGTGCCCGATTAATTTAAATTTACAATATACATTGTGTTTATTATTTACAATTTTGTAAATATATTTACGGAAAAGTTGTATCACATAAAAATGCAAAAATATATTGCAATCATATATTTATGATTATAAGTATATATAAACAAAAGTAGTTTGTATGGTTTTTAAATAATTTTAAATCGTTTTTTTTAACTGATAATTATTTATTAATAGTTTTTAAGAAAAGGAAAAGTTTTCAAATATAATTTATTTTGGAAAATCAAAATATTTTTATTTACTTTTTCTTATTTATTCTTCCTTCTTAAACATATTTCCAAACCTTCATTCTTATGTCGTTTCAATATATGTAAATTCATTTGTTTCTAAAAACATTTTACACTTTTAATTTTTTGTTTAATTTATACATTTCTATTTATATTTACGTTATGATTGCAAAATTACGTTACGTTACAATTTACATTACAAATCATTTAAAAAGAATGTGAAAAAGTTTAGAATATATATATATATATATATATATATATATATATATATATATATATATATATATAATATTTACAAATTATCATTAAAGAAATTCTAAAATAAAATCAGAATAATCTATTTTTTATATTTTTCCAAAAATACATAATTCAGTAAGTGCTTAAAAAATGTTGAGTCGTTTTCAAAACCATGCAAAAATGCTCGTATACATTTTTTTTTAACTTGTATTGCAAGTAACTGCATCGTAACACGTGTCTTGTAGTTCTTGTCTTTTTACTTTATTTTAATGAATAATTTTCTTCAAATGTGTTATACTACAACATAACATTTAACTATTTGTTATCGTCACTATCCGACTTGTTAATTTGTGTTCTCAAATTAATACATTCGATTATTTGTTACTGGGAATTAAATATTATATTGATGCATGTTATAATTAAATGTAAGTCAAATTATGGAACTTTATTAATGTAAAACTTTTTTATTTACCTTGATACTCAATTATTAAATGTAACCAACAATTTTATGATATTTTGTATTGTATTAAAAATTACAATTACAAAATAAATTGCATGTTGCAATTAAAACACAGCATTTTTTAATTAAAATTTTATATATTATTTCAAAAAAAAATTTTTTTTTTTTTTACAGTTTATTATTTTTAGTTTTAAAATGTTAATGCATATTTCAAGTTATTACGAATATATTTTGAACTATTTAACTTTAATTATAAATTTAATTTAGTTTTCTTTTAAAATTCATATTAAAATGAAATAAGGGGATGGGTAATTTTTATTTAAAATATATAAGTCTATTATAATATATTAAGTTATAATAATAAACCAATTAAATTATTATTGATAAATTCATTCTGTATTTGATAATGACTCGAAATCATTTATTGTTTGTATACATATTGATAACATTTTTAAAATTCGAATTCTTATCATTCTTTCTCAGTAAACAAGTTTGGAAATATAATTTGAGAATTTTTCTGATGGCTGTGTATTTAATTTAAACTTATGACTCAAATTTAGAGTCAAGTGTCTTAGACTCATAGAAATTTATAGTTTATTTGATATCTTTCAAATAATGTATTTACGCGATCATGGTATGTTATAATTATATAACGTATATTATAATTATATATACTTGTCACACACACAGTTAATAATGTAAAATGAAGTATTTAAAAATTTTTATGAAGTTTTGTTATTAATGAATAGTATTTATTTATAATAAAACTTCATAACAATTTTAAATACTTCCTAATTAATCTACATTTTATTTATAATAATTTTTAATAAATGAATAATTTTTCTATTAACTATAATATATAAAGAAAAAATTATTTATAATGAAAAAATTATAATTTTTTTATAAAAGAAAGATTAAAAAATTAAAGTATTCTAATTGAAATTTTCCATACATATGAATTTTTTTAAATTATATATATATATATATATATATATATATATATATATATATAAGAAAATGAGAATTCAAATAATATGCATAGATAAAGTTTAATAAATCATCCAGCACTAAAGCAACTAAAATTAAGTTGGTTAAAATATAAATTACATAATTCAGAACTTCAAACCTTATAAACAAGTAGAAACTCAAATACTTAATATTACAATAGAAAGCAAAAAAGGTAAATTCAAAATTTTATTATAAAATTATAAGAGCAATTAGAATATATAAATTTAAATTAATATCTATACAATCAGTTTCATCAGGTGTTGGTCATATTTTCACGAAATTTTGGCTTTTCTGAAGTGGCAAAGATGATAGTTAAAATGAATTCACTACTCCTCCAAATATATAAGGGGAAATATAAATATGAAAAAAACATGTAATGAGTATAAATATATAAATACGTGAAAGAAAATTGGGTAAGTTTTGCCACTCACACACAAATACTATATATACATTTTGACATAAATCAGTATTTTTTTCTATGTTATTTAATTTATAAATATTTTTTATTATTCTGTCTAATTCACTAAAAATTACATTTTTGTAGACTTGGAATTCCAATAAATTAACATATCAACCATAAAATTAAATTCATTTGTTTTATAATTTTTTAATTTAATTTCTATGTTAAAATAACTGTAAATAAGATAATGATTTTATATCAGTAAAATTAGTCACAATTTAACCTCAATAAAGCTGTCTAGAAATTCAGATTTTAAGTCATTATTGTAAGCTTTATTTATAAATTTCTACATATATATTTTTAGAAATTTTTTCAAATTTTAAGAAATTATAAATTTGTTAACTCTTTTAAAGAATACCTCATCTATAAAGTACAGGATTTTTCATAATATGATAAAAATAAATTGGCAAGAAGACTTGAAAATTTGGAGTTCATTGTATTCTACTAAGTAGTATTAAAAGTTTTTCTCTTATAAAAATATTGTTATTTTAGATGCAAAAGATGATAAAATCCTCCAAATATTTTATATTTATATCAATTCACTAACCGAATTGATAAAAATAAAACAATAAAGTTTTTTGATATGAATATCTGTGAAATAATTTTTAAAGCCAAATTGTTATCCATTATAACAGAAGATTTAAAATCATTTATTGGTTTACTGTTATTATATAATCCAAGTATTTTTTTATTTTTTATTTTCAAAAATAATATTTAAATAATACAAAATATAGAATATAATTTATCCACATCAGAATTATATCCCCAAGTAATGCAATGGAATTTAATTAGAATTCTATTAAATTTTGAATTAATAGTACTATGAGGATATTCAAGTTAAAATTTTAAGTTTCTTTGAAAAATGTAGAATTTGTGGCAAATTATCATGTGCCGAACTTGGCAGAAGAATCGTACTTCCATGCCAATATAGTCAACATACCCTGACGAAGCTGACCATGTTCATAACGTTAAGAAGTTTTTATTCGTTCAGTCGTAAGCTTGTAGACAAGAGCAAGAACCAAAATTTAAATGAATACATTTCTTCAAAAATAAGTAATAAAATGTTTCTTCCAGATAGAAACTACCAGTTAAAAAAAAAATCACTCCCTTCTTAAAAATTCCCTTAAAAACTCAATAAATTTTTTATAGTCCTAATTTACTGAGTGTATTTTTGTCTCCTTAAATCAATATTAACTTTTTATGATTTCATCTTGCAGCTAGCAATATTTTTTTTTTTTCGAAATAACTACTTAAGGCAAAACAATATGTCTTATTATTTGATTACTCGAAATCAAACCAAGTTTCTAAATAAATAATATATATCCATATATGATTATGATTTCTATGCTGGAAATTGAAATCTGAAATATTTAGTATATATAAATGGTAAAAGGATAAGCGGTAGCTGTAAATTTTGCTACTATTCAATTATAATTGATTATAATTTTGCTATTAATAATTATTATAGTTATCAATACTTGCTATTAATTAATAATTTATTTGTATGCTGTCATAATTTATTTTGATAGCATAAAAGTTATAATTAATTCTGCATTTTATTTGTCTAAAAAGACATTTTTAAGCAAATAATATTCAGAACTTATTTTATGAAAAATAAAATTTTTGCATAAAATTAGTTGTCCATAACATAATAATGCAGAACAGTTTCATAAAAAAATAATATATTTACCTTGTAAAAATTTATTATTTTATTTTTTATTTCTAATGGCAAATTAGAATACAATTATAATCAGAATGACAAGCATTAAAACTAAAACAAAGAAATAAAGTAACATGAATTCTTGAAATATCATGAAATTTTTAAAATGAAATAAAATATCATTCAATGAAATATCATGAATTCATTTAACAAAACAGAATCTACAGTAAATACAGGAGTGTAACAGATGTAACTCCTTGTGGTGCAGCCTTGGTAAATTTAAATGATTAACAATTTTGGAATTATCTTACAAAAATAGTGAGCATAAAATCACAATTCGAAATATATATATATATATATATATATATATATAT
>JAPDSC010080256.1:359338-374615 GCA_026290005.1 Latrodectus geometricus
GTCAGACAAACGGACAGACACATTACACTTGCTTTTATTATTATAGATAAAAAAATCTTGACAAATAATACTTTTTTTTGAGAGGGGAGAACCTATGGATCACACATTTCCGTCTTCATACGTTATTTCGTGATCGAAACGAAGTAATAAAGAAAAAAGTTTATAAAGAAGGGTACCTCTTCATTTTTTAGTGATTTTTTGACGCCAAGTAGGTTCCAAGATGTGAGTAATAAAATGACCGCTGCTGCTACACAAAAGCAAAAAAAGATAAAATTAGTTGTTAATCATGGAAATCATAAATTAAATTTGATCACCAATATACCTCTCTAGATTTTTCGCCAAATTAAGAGGTACCCGTTTCTACATCGAAATCATTTATAAATATTCATTTTCTCCAGTTTGATGAAATGCAGCAACTTTAATTATTTTCAAGAAGAAACTTTTCCTTCGAATTTTGTTAATAGGGATTATGTAATTCCATCATCATATAAATGATGTAGAATTATAATTATTATACGAAAATTATATTGTACTCCTCAATTATAGTTGCTTACATGCACATTTCCTTCACACCGTTACAGTGAGAGTCAATAACTGAAATTTAATTTTGGAATATAATATTAAATCCACTCAACTCATTTGGCAAATGTATTGAATGAATTCCATTATAAAATTAAATTTTGAAGGTAGAAATATTCAATGTGTTTACTTTACCTTACGTCCAGGTAAATGGCTCAGAATCTGTAAGATCATAAATTTGATTTTATTTTTATCCTTAGTGAAATATTTGAGAAGATTGATCAATATAAATCTCAACGATAAAATATTTCGTACATTTTTTTAAATTTTGAATTTCACATATATGTAGTGAGGAATTAAAATTTTTAATAATTTTTTAATTTTCTGAAGAATATAAATACTTGTTCTTCATACTTGTGTTTGTTTTCAAATGCAAGTTATCTTTGTCACGGGTTTATATTTAGGTCTACGAGTGATAAAGTGTTAGATAAACACACATAAAAACGTACCTTGAATATACTGTAACAGTTAGATTATGTGGATACATAAAAATACGTCCACAGATCATCTACTGATAATAGTATAAGGTACTCAAAAATCAGCATGTACACAAATTTTCACTAAGTTTTATCTTCAAACAAATTATGCATTTTATGTTCTTCAATTGTTAAATAATATATGCTAACATACCTAAGTTACACGTGCCAGATTTGGCACGAGATATTGTTTTTAATGATATTCTGCCATCCTGTATACTTTGTTCTTTTTAATACTGTAATATTAAGTAGAACATTGAATGGGTAAAAAGTTCACATTTAAAAATATTAATATTTTAACTAATACAGAAATATAATTTTAATATCGCAACATTGGCACAACTGCCACGTATAATCTTGCCATTTTCTAGATTTTTTTGGCGACGATTAACTGTTGACAATATCATTTAATTGTGACATAATGCTACTAAGATGTCTTAATTGTGATGTTATAAATTCCTGAAAAAAGATTATCCATCTAAGTAAATTTAAATTTGATAAATAAAAACGTAAATATTTATTTTTGAAGTTTTAAGATTTAAATATCAGAAGATTAATTAAAATCCGTAAATTAAACTAAATGTTCTAAATTTCTTCGCGATAGTAAATACTAAAGCATTTGCTAAAATGAAATTCTCTACTTAATTATTGTTCGCCAGCTCTATGACGTAATAAGAACCAGGTTGCCAGATAAACAAGAAAATCCGCCAAAAGAAATCACCATCCTCCAAAATTGGCATGATGGATTATTCGGCAGCTGTGACGCAATATAAAATAGAACATTGCATGCATAAAATTTTTTCATTCAATTTTTTCATGAATATTAATATTTTGTTTAATTATGTTAAAGAAAGCATTAGATTTTATGATTTTTCTCTTTTAGTTTAATAAATGTTATTAAGAAAATACTCATAATAGTTGTACAATTTTAGATTTTTATGTTGCAGAAATGATATAATTTATGTTATTTATTTTTATGTTTAAGAAATATATTCAAATGAGGTTTAATTAATGTATAATAAAACTCAAACTTGTATTCTCGAGATCTTTATTCCATGTCTTTGTATACATTACCATGAGTAGCAAATTGTTTAAAATATTTCCTGTTGTGTAACATCCTGCACAAACCCGGTAGATTGGTTTTATACAGGCCACAGCTACAAAGTAGCTGACTTCATTACTAACTTAGGTATGAAATTTAGTATTGTGCCAATGTATGGGTATACCACAGTTACAAAGCTGCTGACCTCTGTATTTACTTAGATATGTAAATTTAATACTGTGTGTGTGCCAATGTATATGAAGACAAACAATTCATTAATGACCCCTTAAATAATTCAGTAAAAATACCTCAATTTTTTCCACTAATTACTATTGGTATGCATAAAGACAAAAATTATAAATTTTTCGTTAAAGAAAGAAAGATATATTGATCATATGATTGTGTTAAAGATGCTCTGATGTATCGTTATCTGAAAGAAAATGTTTTTCTGCATTTTGTTCACTGATACAGCAGTACTTAGTATGTTAAGGAAACAATTCTTTGAATGCAATTGGTAGTACCGTACAATTTCCCTCTTGGATATCTGCATATAGCAACTTAACAACTGGGAACCGGTTACAGAATACGTGGAAGGATGGTGCATGGAAGTCAGGGAGTGGACAAAAGAATCTGGAGTAAAAGTCCCCATCAAAAGAAAGGGGGAAATAGTAGCAAAGGAGTTTATAGTTGTGCCCGAAAATGAGGACAAGACATAAATTTCAAAGGGTTTGGACTCTCCCTTATAATGTGTAAAAAAAAATCTTTTCAGAACTTTAAAGGTGAAGAGTTTAAAATGTTGTTCTATATTAATCGTTCTCCCAATTTTCAAGTCAAATGAACTTTTTTTTTTAATGGTTTTGGACAAGAATGTATATTTTTAGAATATTAAGAATTAAGTATGCATACGCATTCAGATTAACTTTTTGGTTATCACCTTCAGATTTTAAAATTATTTTTAATTGTTAATCATGCTTATGTTTTATGTCGTATATTACACACATACAAGTGTAATATAAATTTTATATATGTGTGATTAATTTTTGTGGCTTATGTTTTATCAATTTGAATCCACGTTAAGAACAACTAGCAGCAGAAGGCCACTGTGAGTCATTTTAATATCCACCGCATATTGTCTTCCGGGAAGACTTTTCCTAGATAGTTGGCCACATTCATGTGCCACAAGGAAAACCAGATATCTGGCAAGAACACACCCCAACAGACGTGTATCCATTCGGCAGAAACGCTACATCCATATCCTGTTGTTCAACAGTGGCTGATATCGAACATGGGACTTATACGGAGAGTAGTGCTCTACCACAAGGCCATTGTGAACGCCTTTGTGGTATTTATTGGAAATAATATGAATTTATTTTTTCTTTTTCAGGTAGACAACTGTTTTACTTCGACTAAGAAAAATGTTTTCATACATATTGCTGTTTTAATTGAATTCTTAGTCTCACAATAATGTCTTGTTACCGACTTATTCTTAAAACATCAGTAAGTTAAATTTAAATTATAACATTACTTTATCCTATATTCTTACATAGCGATGCAGGGGAGTCCCGGGATGTATATTAAGGGTAACAGGTTAGGAATATTCTCCCATCACCAAGGGTCTCGCAATGTTGAACCAAGGTTAAGTGACGAGCTGCAACCCTTCTCCAAATATTCACTCCACATCAGTGGAAGGTCCCAGATCAGCCTGGGCAAATACCCAACAAACCAGTGAGGGAGAATGTCGTCATTTTCCCAATCACTACCAGTAGCAAATGATGCTCCCTTTTGCTGATCTTGATGTGAGTGAAGCTACTGAACCACTGGAGTTCCATCTACGAGAAAACCCATATTGTTTCCCATTAACCTTATCAAAATGTAAGCATTTTTCATGAGAGCATAGTCAAGAGCGTTTTGTCATTTGAGTTGTATCTCTTCAAATCCTCCTTAGGTTCAATTACGTGGTTAGTACTTTTTTATTAGGTTGCTTACTTTTATTATGCTGTTTATTATTTCATCTTGCAGAAAACTGCTATGATAGGTATCACATGTAGAAAATTACTATATTGGTAGTTTCTCTCAATAGGAACAGTATTATTAATTGTAAATCGAAGCAATAACGATGAGCATTAATGTATTCCAATCACAATTTCCAGCCAACAGTTTATCTATGAACAAAGGTCAGTATGGTATGTTTAAACATATGAGACAGAGTGAGTTGAAATAGGACATAAATTCTCCAGTAAATATGACACAAAAGGAACCAATTATGCGTCTAAATTTAAAATCTATTGAAACAAGTTTGTAATGAAATTTGATTTCTTTTGATTGATTCTAAAAGTAAATAAAAAAAGTAAAAATACATTTAGTAAAAGTAATAATACAGAGCATTTTTCAGCATATTTGCTGAAAAATGCTCTTTTTTCCTCGCTAAATATTGGAAAATAAGTTACTTAAACATCGTTGTCATATTGTTCTCTGTATTTATATCTCATAGTTTGGTAACATCTGAGTTGCCATGGACAGTCACAGCACTATCCAGTACTTGGATGCGTAATCGTATGTTGATAATATCTGCTCATACAACTTTCTTTCATCTACAGAATACATTTGCAACGGACCCCATCTCATTCAATATCCGTGGAAATGAGAGGGTGGATGTCCTGGCTAAAAGGGGTGTGGCTAGTCCTTCTCCTACTGATGTTTCCCTCACCTACACTGAGTTGCATTCTGTTCGGAAAAGAAGTGTCTAGGTTATCTGGAACACTGCACCTGCTTATGTTGTACTCTGGTTGTGGTCCTGGTTTCATGGCTTCTAATTGTTTCTTCATTGTTTTCATTGTTTCTAAAACGGACCAGACTATATATACTAGATTTGTTAGTGGCCCTCTTCGTGGCCTTAATTTTTATGGCAAACGTAAGCTCTATCCTACCTGTTGTAAATATGGTGTCAACTAGGCTAGCCTCAAACGCCTTCTTTTGTGTCTGAGATTTACTAAGGAGGATTTATTTGCAAATCCCTGGCTGTTTCTTGATTCTGTGAGGATGGTAGATCTGGTGTAGAAATGCTATACCAGCTGATATCAGAAACAAAAATATATCACACAGTTATGTTTATGCAAGATTGAATAAAAAAATAGTGTTGTTTCCGAATTCCAATATTGTGACATATTATGCACAGATACAATACACCTCTGGTTTATTACTAGTTAAGGAATGGAATAGTGAAAAAATGTATTTAATTATGCTTATGTTTATTGCTCCAAGAAAGTCATATAATAATTTCTTTCCTTATACTTTTAATGATGAAAAATTTTCTTCTAAGCTTTTCAAATACTTTCAAAATATATCACCAAATGTTGTATTTCCTTTTAATTATGAAACAAAAAATTTTTCAGAATTTTTAAGATTTTAAACTTTTTTATTATTGAAAAGACTGAACTAATTTTAATCTTAATACGAAGAGATGCTATACGAAGAAATGCTATACCAGCTGATATCAGAAACAAAAATATATCATACAGTTATGTTTATGCAAGATTGAATAAAAAAATAGTGTTGTTTCCGAATTCCAATATTGTGACATATTATGCACAGATACAATACACCTCTGGTTTATTACTAGTTAATGAATGGAATAGTGAAAAAATGTATTTAATTATGCTTATGTTTATTGCTCCAAGAAAGTCATATAATAATTTCTTTCCTTATACTTTTAATGATGAAAAATTTTCTTCTAAGCTTTTCAAATACTTTCAAAATATATCACCAAATGTTGTATTTCCTTTTAATTATGAAACAAAAAATTTTTCAGAATTTTTAAGATTTTAAACTTTTTTATTATTGTAAAGACTGAACTAATTTTAATCTTTAATTAAAAAGGTCCGTGATTATATGATGGTAATTATTTTGGAATTTCTCTCTTGATTTAAAAATTATTTTCATGATTTTCTCTTAAAAACTGAATTTCTAAGAAAGGATAAAAAACAACAATCGAAAGAATTCAAATCTGTGGAAATTCCTACTCGTTTGAACTGTCTAAGAGAAGCTAAATGCGAACAAATTATTATTAGTTAATATTTGCATAGATGATAAAGTTCTTCAAATTGGAAATTTTTCAAATATTTATTTAGACATGTGGGTTAAAACTATCTGGAACTCTCCTTTTATTTTGGGAAATAGAACCTTCCACAGAGGATCAAAGGATGGACCCCGGAGACTGAGAAGCAAGCTATGGCAGTACCAGCTGAATGAAAGAGCCACAGATAATCAACTCTTCCGAGTAGACTTTGTGCAGAGGTTGAAGAATAATGATCCCCAATTTTAGGTGTTAGAATTAATTAGTGATGAGGCAGCATTCATCAGAGAAAGCATTTTCAACATGAACAATCAGCACGTTTTGTTTGACAGCAATCCTCACTACACTACCCCTCGTAAACACTAGCAGAAATTTTCTGTGGACGTCAGGATAGCTACCCTTGGTGATTACTTGATTAGCTTTTACAATTATATGAGACCATTTGATCAACTCAGCATTTTGTATCTTCTTTGAACAAATGCTACCTAGCTTATTACAGGCTATTCCACTTTCCACACAGAAAGACATGTAGATTAAACATGATGAAGCTCCCTTCACTACACTTTCCATAACTTCTTAAATGTTACATTAGGCATTGGACGTGGTGGACCCGTGGCTTGGCTTCTTAATTACAGGACCTCAACCTAACTTTTTCTTCTGGGGGCGCATGACTAATTATGAAAGAGGATGCTATTCTGGCTTGGAACACATTTCTGAGAAGAATATTCCAACTACACCTTTAAAATATTTTTTGAATAGAATTTGGTTGTATTGTTTTGCATCTGTTTCGATATATTCTGTTTAATTCGTAATTCTTGTATCATAATAACATTCTAATAAATTCATAAACATTTTTCATAAACATAAACATTTTTCATAATTTGGAATTTTGAAAATTAAATTTCTGGATTAAATTTTATGACTTAAGAACAAAATAACAAATCGCGCGCAGTTAAAGTAGCTAATTCATTAATTGGCATGGGCGATGGAAAATGAATATACGGGGCTACAAGAAAGTAGCAAATGATCTAAATTAGTGCTTCATCACGATACATGATGCTGTGGCCCTGTAATTAAGAAACTCGATTTCATCAAACCACCTCTAGAAAAAAATTGTCCTATAATTTTATGTGAAATTCAAATTCTTTTACAGCTCAAAACATTTTCTTCATAATGCTAATGTCAACACAAATTGAAGAACATTCAAAACAGAATTCAATTAGAAAATTCTGCTCCGTTTGAATTAAAGTTCAGGTGCAAAAAAATGACTATGGAGCAACACACTAAAACAAAATACACTCGATCTTTCGATATATTGCATTCATTTCTTTCCTATTCAATTTACTGAAGTCTGAACGTTCTTACCAAATAGAAAATCAAGTATTTGCTTAAGAAGAAATTTCACCTTGCTAATCGAGTTAGAGAAGGGCCTCAAGATCGACCTGTAAATTGTAAGTTTGTTGGTGGACCAAACTAGTATCAGATTGATCTTGTTAAGTGAACTATGTTAAATATGCTAGAAGATGTAGACTTGCAAAAATATCCATTATCTACTGTGTATAGGATAAAGCCGATGCTATATAGTTAGAGTATAAAGCGATATGTCCACATAGAATGAAATGATTAATTGTACAAGCAGATATGTTCCTATACCTCCATGAACTATTTTCCAGGGTCACAAACAATTTTTTTTAATTTCAGAATCCATTACGTGTAACCATGAATAATTAATAATGGTAATTTCAGTAATACTCAATCAAAACCATCTCAAAATGACTTAGATGGAAGACCCTCGTATATGAGATTATATTTTTCATCAGCGGTATTAAGTATTAGGTATTTTAGTTTTTGAGTAGTTTTGTACACCATATGCTTCCAAACCTAAAGAAGCTTAGAAATACTTTTAAGCTACATGGTAAAAGTACGTTTTTGAGAGTTAAATTTACATATTTTTTTTTTTCATTTCTAATAGATTCATAGTGTTCCCCACAATGCAGAATTGATTTCAAATGCACACTGGTCAACATCAAAAATGAAAAATTCCGTTCGACATGGTATCGCAAAAAATCTTAATCTGCGAAAATCACAAAAATTCACACAGTAGGATGTCGAGTGAAAAAATAAATCTGAAAAAGAATAAAAAAAACATTTATTTGACATTATTCATGAAATCAAAGAAAGATATTGCCATGTTTGAAATGAAACAAAAAGAAATCATCTTGACAGAGGAAAAAAAAAACAATAACTATGTAAATTTCCCATTTGTGTTGTCAAGACAAAAGGGCAAACAAGCGTTGATCAGTAAAATTTACAGATGAGAAGAAATAGCTTTATTCTCAATCTTATTACGTGAATGAGGAATAGGCAAATATGAATCTCAATTATACGCGATCAGTTGACTAACATCTAGCGCAGCGGGAGTACTAAAAATAATCATCTAAGATGGCGTTGTCTACACCCCATTAGCAATGCTCGATGTAGATTGATCGATGATTGCTGGGGAAAGATTGTTTAAAATAGCAATGTTTGAAGTTGGGCAACAGCGCCATCTTCACACATTTAAAAGGGAAAAAGCTTAACGTAACTACTTGGTATTTATTATTCGATAATTGCTGATGCCGCTGCTGTTCAAAAAAATATTTGACAGAGGATGTGGAAAATAGATACTGAAAGAGTTTCCCATCGTCTTCCTGCAGGCGATGTGACTCTTCGTCGATACTGATTAACTATCATGAAAACAATTCATGCATTATATCATTTTTTTAAAATGAAATAAACCTTATTCCGAAAGACTATTTTTTCGGGTGCAAATAGCTTAATGCAAGAAAGCATAGCATAAAACACATATTGGGATGTTTAAAAACTCACATACACAGAAAGAAGGCATTGACACAGTCAAAAATATTTAAGCAGTACAATTTTTAGAAGAAATATATTTTGTAGATGTTTCCTCAAAAAATTCATGCTGGATTTTTTTTATTTACAATTTTCTGTTTGCAGATTTTAACGATGAATAAAAAAATTGTAGCTCACACAGCAGATCTTTCTGCTATTTATAGAAATGTGTATAATTGAAAATACTACTCATCTATGTAAACATCTACAGACGCAGACAATATAGAATTAATGATGATCAAAACAGGTCATTCTCTTAAAATCTTGTTTGAATTTCGTTAGACGCTGTATCTATAATTTCATCTAAAATTCTGTATTATGATGTAGCATCATCGTGTGAATTTTTTTCATCGTCGCTCAATTTTCTACGGATTTTATTTCACCTTCTTCATTTACAGTCCAATATAGAACTTTTTTCACAAAATTCAACCACATGACTTCACCCTTTATTAAAAAGAAGAAAAAAAAACGTTATTGAGGAAACAATCTCTCAAGAGCTCCGATAATAACTTTATAAAATTTTTTTTACATCAAAATTGAGATCAGGTAAATGAAGATGCTTCGAAAGACTATTTCATTGTCCAAGAACATTGCATAAAACAGAATGAATAAAAATTCGAACAATGTCATACATTTCAAAGTTGCATTGACTTTCACATATTTCACCACTTTCAAATATTTCTTCAAATTATAGTTGATGAGCCTTTATAAAACATATTTGTGGACAAGCATATTTTTTCATAAAATGCTTCTAAGATAGAGTACAATGCCTTAAGCTGCTAAAACCCATTTCCCACTATAGGAATTTATGAACATCTACTAATAAGAGCATATTTAAAATATGCGAATAACAATAACTGTAAATATTGCCATTTGATTATCTTTCAATATTCGTGCGACTACAGCACTGTTTGGTGCTCTCATATTGGTCGAGCCGAAATAACATTGGACTCATAAATTTGAAAGACAGCACAAATGAAGAAACAATTTCTTTCAGCAAATTATACAGGTATTCTCATTCAGATTTTTTAGTTCTATAAAATCCATCAAAAAGTTCGTGGGTTTATCTGTTGTCATCTATGTAATGGAAAACCACAACCACTTGCTCATAATTCGAAATGTCTTGAGTTTCATACAACCATTACTTTTACTGACATTAAGGAAAATATCGAGACTTTTATTTTATTTCGAATATAGTTGAATATTTGTGATTTGTAAAAATTAAAAATATTATTTTGATTATTTTTGTTTGCATAAGAATAGGATCAATCGTGACTTACGATTTATCAATTATTCGTGATTTTGATAAACTTCTTTTGAATGCTGCATATTAATTTTAGCACAGATGGAAACCGTTGACAAATTTTCAATAACCTTTACCAAATAATTTTGTGAATGTTTAAGTGACTCGCAGAACTCAATTAAAATTTTTGAGTTATTCAAAAATTTGACAAATTACGGAAATCGTCTAGGTAAAAATCGCCTAGACGTCAATTTACGAGATAGTAATAAAAATGCCTTAAGTTTAGGTCTTTAGGCTTTTCATGGCTCTGTGAAAGTCTTGTTACAGCTATTTGACAATCAGCAAGTGCTAATTTTCTCAAGCACATACAATTTTCATCGCAGTTCAAAATCTTCTTATCAGATTTTTCAAAGTATTTTAAGGTTGAAATTGTTTATTTTGTTAAATACATAATTTTAAAAAGGGAAATTACTTAAGTTCAGTCATATTTTCCCCTATACTACGCTTGAATATACTGATGATAAATATTATAAACAAATAACTTATTAAAATCCTCTTTTCATTTATTAAGAATATTAGAATTAGTTTCGTTTTTACAATACACGCGCGATTTTAATATATTAATACCTTTTATCTAGGTATTAATATTCTTGAGTGTGAATAATTATTAAGTAAGCCATTGCTATCTAATTAATCTCTCATATTTTTATTATTTTCTTTCTCTGATAACAATAACATTAACAAATAAATACACGAAAAATTATAATTATATTTTATTAATTATAATTTTATACTATATACACTTATATCAATATTAATTTGTTTAGTTGTTAACACATGTGTAAAGTAAGTTAATTCATGTACATTGTAGGTAGAGTGTTTCCTTTAAATAAAAAAAGGAGTTTATTATTATTCTTATTTGAACTGTGCAGTATATAAATTTATTCAAGACTTTCTTACACACTGTTTATAACTATTTTACTGTATTTATAATATATATATTTATATATATATATGTATATTGTATTTAGTTGAGAATAATATGTCAGTTTTTTGATTACCTTTGTTTTTTGTAGGGAAATGCAGCATCGAAACTCTCTAATAGTTTCCAGTTTATTTAGTTTATCTTTTTAATTCATAAAAAAATCTAATGTAGATATTACTGTCACGCGTGCCAAAAGACATTGTTGAATATATATATTTTATTATATATATATACATTTTTAGAGGTTGTTTTATTTGAATTAAAGTTATGTCACAATTTTTTTTCAATAAAATTAAGTCCTTATTAGACAATATAAAACTGTTTAAGTTATTTGCTTAATATTATTTCTATTAATGTTGCTTATTAATACATAACACTGATAAAAAAAAAAGGTACTATTGTGTGATTACTAACATACCCTTCAATAATTTTCTTCTGTGATGTGTAAATTATTTACCCTGACTTTAAAATAAGTAGTTTCCCTTGTTGATAAAAGCTAAAATATATTTTTTTTAATTTATTTTAAATTATATTAGTTTGGGGAAAAAGAAATCCATTATTTTTACGTGAACTTTTTGTAACTTCTTTCAGATTCGCTTTGTAAAAAGGTTTAAAACAGTTTTCATGTAGATTTTTAGGTCTTGTGCGAAGCTAAAACTGCTGACATGCTGTCAATTTTGATAATTTTTGATATTTTATAGACATTATCGACGATGCTGTATCCATGCGAGTTGCATCTTTAGCATCCAAATACCCAAACGGAATCGACGCAACCAAAATTGTGCGTAACTGATTGTTACAGTCATATATAGGATGATAAACACCTTTCACAATTTTAGGCACCTGGTTAGCATTTTCGCCATTATAAAAGAAAAACTAAAATGTATCGAATTTTCTGTTTGTTGTCTTCTATTTTTAAAACTTTGTACTCATAACTGAATTAATCAAACAAAAAACCGCAAGAGAATATTTTAGTGTCAAATGTCACCTTTCCAATGAGCATAAATTTGAAATTGTTTGATAGATACCTCACGAGATAGCGATCACTACAGACGTCTACCGAAAAAATAATGGATAACTTTTTCCCCAAACTAATATATAGATATATATTGTGATTAAGATAAAATATTCTTGAGGATATACTTAACAAAATTTATGGATATGACAGCTTATAGGAGGCCAAGACTTTAAGTGCTAATATTTATTTTCTTGACCGAGGGTACAGGAGTGAGAAGTATATATATGTGTGTGTCCATGTCAGGTGGTCAGTCAATCATGAATTAAAGGTACTGATAAACATAAAATGTAGCAGGCCGAGTTTACTAGAACCTTTGATATCATAACGTGCATGTTAAAAAATCTCTAAAAAATTTATTTTTGCAAAACATTTAAAACAAATATCTCTTTATTACTTACTTTTTTAAAAATATATTCCACTTATATAAAAAAACATGATTTTTTATAAGTATATTTATAAAAATGTAATCCTTTAAATATACTTATGAAACTCGTGTTTCTAATTAGTTTCTTTTAGACATATCCATTTGAAATTTAGAAGTCTTTCATTTTTTCATGAATTTTTGTCTGGTATGCAAGAACTATTGTGCTTTTACTTAGCACACTGTAGCTTCCAGTAGAAAACATTTACCTAGCTTTCTGGGAAAAACATTTGAAAAAATAACGATATTTATTATTTTTAATGATATTTACGGTTTACTAAGCTTTTCTATAAACGCTGTTTTATGCATGAGATGAGATTGCATACATAGATTGCATGCAACAAATCAAATGAGGGATGAAAGGCTGAAAATTTCCTTTGATTAAAAAGATTTATTAAATATTGAAGTCGAAACTCCTTTCAATCGCGTTTTAATGCATTCCTGATCGGTGGCACAATGCAAAAGCCTAAAATAGATTTACACCAGTGGGGAAAAAACAATACTTTTTTAAAAATTGGTTCATATTTTTCACACTCTACAACTTTTCTCTACCTGCCACTGTTACACATAAATAACAATTTTTAAAGTGAAAGAACTGTAGATCTCTGTTTTTAAAGCTATCAGAGTTCTTAAGCAATGTGCACCGCAGCATACACAATTTTACAAGGGATACAATCGGTAAGTTACAAACTTTACTTTGAGTAAGTTACAAACGCTGAAATTATACTTTCAAAATGAAGCACAGCCTATGTTTCAATTCTGAATCATAACAGATAGATTTTGTTAAGAACCAACAACGTAGGAAAATTATAAGAAAATTATCGGTCCCCTCTGCCCACTAGTTTCTTATTTATTGAAGGTAACAATCACGATAACGGTCCAAAATATCTATTGTGTCAGGTATCAAGCCACTAACTACTTTTGCACATGAGAACCACGCCATTCTCTCTGAGTTACTATGATCTTCCATGAATTAATCGATAAGCTAAATTTGGTTCACCTGACTGTAAAAAAAAAATCACACTCATCAGTTTGGATGATCATAGGTTCAGTCTTAGCAATCATTTAAACTGAGTGATAGCTGTTGCATTTTCTTTCTCTACATGCAAGTTTTTTGCGGAAAGTGCTCGGAAATCTTTCGTATTTCTTCCTTTCGAATAGCCCAATGACAGTGAAATTTTTTTTTCTCGCTTTCAATTAAAAGTTGACAATATTATTTATTTATTTATTTATATTACATTAGGAAGTCCTGGATAAGGATGTTTGTTTTTTATTTTAAATTTGCTTCGGAAATAAAAAATAAATAAAGTAAGTCGCATAAATTATAAAATACTGTGTATGAAAGCATTCATGTTTCTCCAACTGAAACTACAAAAAAAATTTCCATAATTCAATTTTTTTGAATCCTGAATTAATAATACATCTATATGAGTTCAATATTTTTATTGCAAGAATAATTTTATCGGTATTGAAGCATTCATTTCTCTATTTCAGAAAACATATCTTTTACTGACTTAACATGAAATTATTAAATATAATTTTAAATTAAATTTTTTTTAAAAAATATATAATTTTTCTAATAAAATGTTTTTAATTTCTTAAATTAAAATTTTTCTAATTGTATTAATTTTAAAAAAATTTTAGTAAATCAAATTTATATTTTTAAAAATAAAATAATAAAATTTTAAATTAAAAAAAATTTTTGTTAAAATAAAATTTATTTTTAAAAATTACAAATAAAAAATTATAAACATGTATACAATTTTTACATTATTATTTTCCTAATAATGTTCAGATTCAGAATATTTCGTATACATCATATGAAACTAACGCACAATTTATGGGAATTTCTTAATATAATTTTTGGATTGCACAGTATGACCCCTTCAAAAGTAAAACAAATTAATTCTTCAATGAAGCAAATATCTTATTAATAATTAATTTTTTATGAATCACAATTCTTTCTCTCTCTTATATATATTAGTTTGGGGAAAAAGAAATCCATTATTTTTACGTGAACTTTTTGTAACTTCTTTCAGATTCGCTTTGTAAAACGGTTTAAAACAGTTTTCATGTATATTTTTAGGTCTTGTGCGAAACTACGACTGCTTACATGCTGTCAAGTTTGATAATTTTTGATATTTTATAGACATTCTCGACGATGTTGTATCCATGCGAGGTGCATCTTTAGCATCCAAATATCCAAACGGAATTGACGAAACCAAAATTGTGCGTAACTGGTTGTTATAGTCATATATAGGACGATAAACACCTTTCACAATTTTAGCCACCTGGTTAGCATTTTCGCCATTATAAAAGAAAAACTAAAATGTATCGAATTTTCTGTTTGTTGTCTTCTATTTTAAAAACCTTGTACTCATAACTGAATTAATCAAACAAAAAACCGCAAGAGAATATTTTAGTGTCAAATGTCACCTTTCCAGTGAGCATAAATTTGAAATTGTTTGATAGATACCTCACGAGATAGTGATCACTACAGACGTCTACCGAAAAAATAATGGATAACTTTTTCCCCAACCTAATAT
>JAPDSC010080256.1:377734-396717 GCA_026290005.1 Latrodectus geometricus
TATATATATATATATATATATATATATATATATATATATATATATATCACTCACACATACGTTCACATTATCTATTTAATTTGTAAATTATCTGATATGTTTCTTTAACATGCAATACTTTATTCAAATCAAGAGCGTTCTTCCCTTTGATTTGACAAAACACAGATCAGCTATTGGTGAATTCCATGAACTGTCATGGAAATCTTTCCAACAGCCATTCCTTGGTAATATTAAACATTCTCAGATCGAAGAATATTTAATATTACCAGGGGAAAGAATTCTTCAGCAATAGTTAGTATTAAAAAATTGCTGAAAAAATTGGATATATATATATATTTATATCGTTTTGTTTATGTAGTTTAAAACTGTTTTATGATCGATCTTTAGAACTGGAGATTGTTTACATGCCAGCCAACAGTGATTTTATAAACATTTTTGACGATGGACCAACCAGTGTGAGTTGCATTTTCAACGTGAAATATACTCGAACGGAATCGACTAAGCCCAAATTACTCATAATTGGCTGTTACAGTATTAGAACCATAAATGCCATCCACAATTACAGTCTCCTGACTTGCATTTTCGCCTGCATCAAAGAAAAACTGTAACATGTACCGAATTTTCTTTTCCAAACTTCTATTTTTAACACTCTGTAACTCACAACTGAATGGACAAAATAGAAAACAGTAAAAAAAAATTTTATTGCGAAATGTCTCCTTTCAAACAAGTATAAATCTGAAATTGTTTGAGTTGATTGACTTCTTTCCAACAAGTATAAACCTGTTATTTTTCGAGATATCGATCCTAATAAGCACCTACCACAAAAATAAGGGATTTCTTTTTCCCATATATATATATATATATATATATATATATATATATATATATATATTTACAACATGTCGCAAAGATTCATTATTACGTAGTTCTAAGTGCCAATAATTACTAAATTCACTTCATAAGCATATTTTATAGTGATTAATATGAAGATTTTCTTATCATTTCGTATTAATTTTTAGTCAAAAAAAAAATAATAATAAATATGGTTATTGTAATATATTTTTAATTGCCTATTTCTCTCGGTGAAAGCTGCTACATTCAGGCATATCACTTCATCATTATGTACTAAATTCAAGTGACTAGTACCAACAAAGTCAACATCCTGTACCACCAATAAAGTCAACATCTGACTTTGTTGGTGGTACAGGAGCAGACTCGTGCATCTCAGTGGAGAGGCATTCGTCATAAGGAATTTTCGATTTTTCCATTAGGTCATCAGCCCTGTTAACGAATAATCCGATTAACTATTAGCTTATGTTTTTTTAGATAATTGCTTGATTTTTTATTACTATTTTTTAAATATTGAAGTTAAGTAACATTAATATTACAAAAACAATTAATATTTTTAATTTAAATTATTTTAATTGACCAATGCACTAAATGAATCACCAAATAAATGTTATTATTTTTCGATAATCATCAGTTCTTATAGATTGTGTGAATGCATAAAATATTTCCTTGATTTGTGATACTCAGAATTATTGAATTGTTTGTCTGAATGTTGAGCTTAACTAAAACTCTTTACTGTAATTAGAGCATAAATGAAAGATAACTACCTCTTGAAAAGTAAAATGCAAATTAACCAGGTACATAATGAGGAAAATGTAGTCTTCATTTTAACGAATTATCCTAGATAGTTTAAGGATTACGCATTACCTGTTTATGCTAATCAGCGAATTCCACAACTTAAGTAGTTTTGTATAACGAGTACATTATTAACATTTTTTTAGATTTAAAAGCTTTTCGCATAAATATTTTAGATTATATTTCACTCAAAGTGAACACACATAAGAAAGCAAATAATTGATATGTAAATAGAATGCCTTTATAGTATGCCTAGGTATTGACCATTTCCTCGTTGATCTACTCTTGGAGTTAAATATATTAAAAATTTAAATAATTGTAGTTATACGTCCATTAACAAATATGGGGAGGTGTTTTGGGCTGAAACAGTTGGCTCAGATGTCAACATCCTGTCACTCGATTATTGTTCAGATTTGTAAAACTGTCGGTTACGTTTAAAGTCTACATTGGCCTGTTCACGTCACATTATGTGAATACAATAATTACAAGGGTTCATTAACGTAAGCCGGAACTGCTTTCAGCGAATTTCCCATCACACTCAGAGAAGGATATTAGATCCTAAGAATTTTTAATACGCAAAAGTTCTCTTAGCACGATACCTTTGGCTAAAGAAAAATTGTAATTTTTACTTTACAGTGAGACAAATGATACTTTTTTAAATTTTTAGTTGATACTTAAAACTGTAGAAACAAAAAGCTTTCAGAAAACTAACTCCTCAACTCCGCATCAAATTGAGTTGATTTGCGAATATATATATATATTAAAGACACAATAGGCATGGGAGGTTTTATTTGATTTGTGTAATAATAGGGTCACTTTTATATCTAAGTGAGAACTAATTATATCAGGACCTATAGTTTAAAATTAAATCCGAACCACCGCCATCATCCAAACCTGAGGTATGAATCGAATCCACAGACATTATTGAAAGTAAGACAAGAGCGTAAATCATTCAGCTGGCAGCGTGAGTTTTCAACTTCTGCCTTTGTCAACTATGAGAAATTCTTAATATTTAACATGTTAATTTGCATCATTAAAGAAACCAGATCAGTTCTATTTTTTCATTTGAATGCAAAAAGGGAAGGAATTAAATTAAACACATGTTAAATGAATGAATGTCTTCAGAGTGAATTCCCAGTCGCGAATTCCTATTTTTGAGTATGCACCCGAGAAAAATCATAAAAAACATTTATTAATGTATTATTAGGTTTGACGAAAAGAAATCCATTATTTTTACGTGAACTGCAAGGTATTATTTACATATTTTGATTAGCTTTGTGAAAATGTTTTGTGGCTGATCTTTAGCTTTTGGACATCAAACATGCTGGGAAATTGCTGACATTTTTGTGATTTTATCGATATCTTCGACGATAGGCCTACCTGAAAGTACAACTTTAACATCAAATATACCTGAATGGAATCGATGAAACCAAAATTACAAGCAATTTGCTGTTACAGTATCGGGACCATAAACACCAATCCCGATTTTTAACTGCCTGATTTGTATTTTCGCCTTTATCAAACAAAAATTGTAAGTGTACTGTATTTTTTTTTTGCTGATTTCCATTATAACACCCTGCACCTTGTTAACCAAATGGATCAAATAAAAAACAGCATATTTTTTCAGTTGGAAATGTGATCTTTTCAACGATCATAAAAATGAAATTGTATGATCGATATTGAACGAGATATCGAATACTACAGACATCAACTGAAAAAATGATTTCTTTTCCCCCATCTAATACATTTAAATGGAAAGAAAGACGGCTCGAATAAATATCTTAAGAATGAATTCACAGTCGTGAATACTTATTTGTGGGCATGTTCCTGAGCACAATTATCAACAAGCATTTATAAGTTTACATATTATTTTATATCAGCTAGTTAATATTGTTATCGTTTGATAAAAATTGACATGCGAGAAAATTTCTTATCATGATCAGATCCCCCCCTCCCCGTTAGATAAAAGGTTTTTTTTTTTCCCCACCGAACAATAAATAAGACCCAGAAAGTACATTTGAAGTAGATTCTGAAGCACAAAAAAAGCATTAAAGCCTGAGATTGGATTCGAACTCACGAACCGAAAGGCAGGACACAAACCGTTTAGTTAAACATGATCCCGAAAGGTACTAAACCCATCTACATCCATGTCTTTCCTGAGGGACTCGAACTCAGAGCAGGCCGGAGCGAAAGCAAAATACCCATATATATTTATTTCTGAATTGTCCCACAGTTGAATCCGTCGATTTAACTTCTTTACAATCCATAGATGACGCTTTTTCCTGATGGATTGCACAACACAGAGGGGGAAAAAAAGAAAATTTCCGTTCCCGTGTACGCATGAATTTCGCAAATGCTCTGTTTGGCGTAAAAAGTAAGTCTTCACGTGCCAAGTTTCTTTTTCGAGCGATGTGGGTGGGGCGAATCGCCTCATCGTTCAAATATAGACGCGCATTGGAAAAAGTTGGATGCAGCCCAACTGTGCATCACCTCGTAACGGAAAAAGCAAGGAGAAAAAAAATGACTCGCGTCTTGTTGAAGTCAAGGGCCGATGCTTCTAATAATAGAAGGCGCGCATTCCCCCTTAACACACAGTTCATGTCCAAGAAGGAAAAAGCGCGAAATACAAAGAAAATAAAAAATAAAAACTATTTTTATCTTCTTTCTTTCGGAGGGGGGGGGAGGATGTAAAAGTTAAAGAAAAGAAATTTATGCGAGTGTTGAGTTATATGTAAAAAGCATAGATAGATAACTGGAATCTGTAAGAATTTTTTCAAATCATGTGTTCTGGACATTTCGAAATTCTTTCTTTCAAATATTCAAATACTTGCAATTAAAAATAATTAAAAAAATTTTAAATACTTTCTGTTATCTGAACCAACTATAGATATCATCAAATCTTTTGTTTTTGTGGAAAATTCCGAGTATTAAAATAATCAGTAAACGATCTGAGCTGTGTGTATAAATGACAAAATGTTCTTGAGAAATCGAAACTTATGCCCTATAGATCGGTCAAACGGAAGATCTACAGTTCTATTCCAGCCATTAATGTCAACAAGAAATTGATACTTCATTCTGCGTATTAAACAACCTAATGATCGAAGGCTGTTGTAAAGCATTTTAGTATCCACTGCGTCAATTGCTTTCCGGAGAATTTTCATAAATAATAGGCCATATATTCACCTGTTGCAAAGGAGGAAACCTGAAAAACTCCTTAGCAACCAACCCGAACGATATGCCTACAGAGTAGTGAAATCCAAGATAATCTCCCGTTGTTCAGCAAATGCTGACATCGAGCCTGAGATCTTATGCTCTACGAAACGCTGTGTCACCACTAGTCTCTGGTGATTTCAAAGATAGATTTTGCACTTCCACCTTCAGCATGGACTCCTAATGGGGTGAATATCTGGGAATTTTCCGGGTTTCCTCCCTTACACAAGTGCGTCTTCCTCGGAAGGTAATTTTTCAAGTAGATATAAAATAACTTACAATAGCCGCAGGCTGTTAGATTGCTTATTGAACAAAATTAGTACTGGCTAAGAAAATGAAAAATTTTTTATGAACATTTTGGCAACTATAGCAAAACACTTGCAAATAAATCTGATTGCAACGACTGAAAAGTATCTAATTTTGCTTGCAAACAAAATTTCTCAGAAAATTGTTTGTGAAAGATTTCCAATTAATGGAACTGTGGAAGCTTGTGACAAACATTTAAAGGTGAATATTTAATATAATAAGACCCCTTATCAGATAAATATTTCATTGTATGTATTTATGATATCTAAATATTTATTTAATAGGATTTTTTGTTGCTTGTCATTTTTTACCGCCTCACCAGAACGATGTTATTTTATGCAATTTATTATTTATATGAGAATGAAAGCTACTTTGTTGATTATCAAAATTATATTCCAGACATTTCAAAATCAAGACCCGAGAGCCACACGCGAGATATATTTTCGATTTATAAAACAAAACGTAAATTGTCAGATATTTATAAATTGTTCATAATCTTTTCAAGCAATAGTAATATCTTGATAACAAATATCAACTGTTTTGCTAATGATTATTTACGAACTTATTAGCACGCAGCAGATATAAAAGAATTATTGTTATTTTATTTATTTATAGTTCATTTACCATTTTTCCTTTAATAGAACATCCAAAACGTAACAATTTATTTTTGTAAATATACAGAATATATATTTGATCTCTGGGAATCGGTATGCTATGCTGACAATGGAATGACTAGGTCTCTGGCCTTTGGTTCAACTGTTCATGGGTTCGAATACACTTTGGGCATGTTTTTTTGTAGTGTTTCGGAATTCAATGTAAACTCTATGTGCCGGTCTAATTAGCCCTCGTGTGCAAAGAAATGAAATCTTTAAAATCAAATGCTTTTACAGCAACTCTTTCGTTACCTGTAATTTGTGAAATCAAATCTAATTTTATACTTAAAAAAAAAAAAATCCACTTGGCACCGATGGAATTGCGAATAAAGTTGGTATGGTTGCTTTAAGAAATGTTTTTGCACTTAATAACTTAATACCACTAAAAACATGTATACTGTGCCTATAGATAATGTTTTTAAGTAATTTAAGAACCGGTCAATTGACTTTTTGTGAATGAAAAGTAATTAGCAGTCATAGTCAATTAAGCTCAGTAACTATTTTATCGACCTATAATTTGAACGTTGCGTAAAAGTGAAAATTAATCCTTTATATGGTTGGGAATAAAATTCTCGAAAACAACGGGAAACATTTTCCAGGATGATTTAATTTACAAGTCAAATTAATATTCACGAGAGAGATTCGAACTCAAATCAATTGAAACTGAAAGATACATTAATTTGAGGGCAATTTTAATCACTATAGTTTTCAAAGGTAAATTTATTATTAATATAGAATTGAATTTTATATGACTTTTAATCATAATATAGACTTTCCCATATTTAAATTTTATAGATGTTACTAATATTAATGTTAATATAATAAAATTTCCTTTTGAAATATATCATATTATAAACGAATAAAAAGTTTTTACCATTTTTCACTAATTTATTTACTTAAAGTATCGGAACTTTAAATAGTTTTAAACTAATCTAATTATGCATATTAATCAGAATTTAATGGTGTGATGTAAAAGTTTGAATGTAGTAGGGCAGCACAAGGATCGATTGCATTACTGGCTCATCTCCTTCACAAATTTAGCAAATTCCTCAAAAAATATATTTAGGTTTTCAATGCTTTAAGGTATCTAAATTTTTCAATAGTTTTTAATTATTAATAGGATTGGTATATATATATATATATATATATATATATATATATATATATATATATTCTATGAACTCTTTTTTTATTCTTCTTAAAAAACTGCATGAGTGAAGTTAATAAATATACCAATTTAAAACCTTTATTTTTTTTAAATATCTTAAAAGATAATATAATTTTTATTTTTTTGTTTATGCAGATCATCTTTCATTGTGTAAATTTTAATCAAGATTCATTTGTCAAATGCTTCTTGCGCAAATGATTTTTTTTTCCCCAAATGAAATCTAGATCCTTATAAGCAGCTTTCACATACCATTACTAATTAAAAAATATAGATTAACTTAAATGAGGGACTTAATACTCGAAAAGAAAACGTCCCGCGATAAAAACACTTGAGACGGTTGGGGAGAAAAAATTAAAAAGCACCCCTAAACAGTTTTTCAGCCGTCAATCCTAAATCCACTTTCAAGCGACATGACACAAACTCAGCAGGGATATCTTTCACAAGCTTAAATGACAAATTAGAAAGTCAAATCATCCATTCATTTGAGCGCAGATAGGAAAAAATTAAAATAAAAACATTCTCATTTTTGTTACGGTACTCTTATAAAAACATATTTTCTCAAACGTTTTTAACAAATAACATTTACTGTAAAAAAGCCTTCCCTGCGTTATCGGAGCGATCCTTTGAGGATAAAAAATTACTTTTTCTGCAGAAATGAGCATTTTTTATGAACGTGCTTCATGCAAATAATATACCTGTGTTAATTTTTTCCGAAAGAAGCATCCGACAACTAAACTCTAACCAATTTAATGTTTGTTATCTGGCAATCCTCTGATACCAGCTGACGGCAAATTAAAACGGAATAAAAAACAATTACATTTGAAATGTCGTCTATGGTTAGGTAATCCCTCAACTCCTCTTGTAAAATAAGTAGCTCAAAAGAAGAAGATAAAAGAAGAAAAAAAGCTATTCTCTTTGTTTGCTCTTATAGCTCTTTGTTTTAATTAATACTTTCCCGAAGAAAAATGAATTCTTATGATGAAAAAAAAATTAGAATTCATGATATGAATTTATACTTTTTGGATGAACTTAGACGTTTACATTAGGCTAATCAAGTGAAGAGATAGCAGCAGTTAGGAAAAGAGTGAAAATAAATGAAAGAAAAAAAAATGTTAAGAATGAAACCTTTTTTTTTCTTAATATTTTACAAGCATTGCTGCTTCAGGTGTGTTAATTAAACACATTCCTTATCAAGAAAAGGGAAGAAAAAATAGGGAAGAGGGGAAAAAATTCAGCTATCAGAATTCTAATTGCGAGGACTTAAAGGAAGAAGAGCCTTTATTGTGTTTTTGACAGGCGGGGTCTTAGCGCTAATTCCCAAATATAATTATTGGTTAAGAGAAACAATGGAGAGAGTGTGACAACGCTCTTGTCATTGCATGTTTGCAATGATGTCTTCCGCGAAAGGAATGAAAAAATAAAATCATGAAAAATACAAAATAATAAAAAAAAAGGGCCAGCGCTAAAGCTCAACCAACTCTGTGATGCTGATTAGGTTTCTTATTTAACTTTTTTTCCCCTCTTTTTCCTTCCTTCTCTTAATTTTTCCATTTCTTAATTAATTTAAGGGAATGCGCATAAATTATTCGATGGAGAAAATTAGCTCTTTTACCCTTATCCAAAATTTCAAGATTCGGGTGATGAGGGCTGAATGGGCTGTGTGCACGGGCTTATGTCCAAAACTTCCCGGCTGCAAAATTAAAAAAGTCAAATTAGGGTAACTAATCATTTTTCCAGCTTTATTAGATTTTTTTTTAAACTAAACTACTTATAGCCGAGTCTTATTTACTATAAACTGAACTTCATAAAACCACAATTTGTTCGTTAATCGAAATTTCAAAATAAGGACCTTTTACATATCCTATTACGAATATATTGAATATATATATATATATTTCAGTTATGTACTCAGGTCAAACTCAACAAAGGAAGTTTTTTAAATTCTATTAACAGTGGTTTGAGGAACTATTTTATAAATCTTAAAAAATGTACGTTATATCGTTTCGATACATCAGATATCGTTTAAGTGATAATCAAATGTACTGCTGCTTCTCGTTGGTGTTTTACAGCAAATAACAATTTTTACATGCTTGTTATAAATTACTGAATAACAGTTGAAATAGTAACGGTTATTAGAGCCATTTTTAACGGATCTGTGAATAGCAGATGAGGTAATGGGTTCTCAAATGAACAATAACTGTTCTATTTTAGACTCTTGATTCATTAGATTCATATAATTACCATTATAACATTTAATCTTATCCTCGATTCATTTTAATCTGTTCTATTATCATCAGTTAATACTATCACGTATTTTAATATGGTTATTGCTAGTATGATGATGCGATTTCTCTTTCATGTATATTTCAAAGAATTCCAATGAAATTTATAATGTTCTGTTTCATATTTTTTATTCATTTAGAATTTTTGATTCTATTTTATCGTTATATAAAACAAGATGTGTTACATAGTTAATGTTAAAAAATCTTTGAGTTCGATTTTTAGCAAAAATATCTTTAGATTTTCATTTTTACTTTAAATTTATGTTTATATATAATTGGTTATGTAACACTAAAGGAACACATTGAAATGTCGTAGATATACGAATTTTATCGGGTGTAGCAATGCTGCATTAGATGGGAACAGAAACAATAATATGAAATATAGAAGCAGCTTCTCCATGTTTACCATTATATCGTACCTTGAAAATGGTGAGAAAAATATAATGCAAGATATACAAACGATCTTTAAGATTTAAGAGATTCATGAATTATGAAGAGATTACAGAAAATAACATATTCCAATGTCATAAGTAGTCAAAACTTGATTATGATTACTAAATTTCCAACAATGGTGCGACACATGATGGTATGAACGAGATTTTAACCAGTAATAACATTCATACAGTTACTAGCACCATATTTTAGATAATTACAAAAATGGTGAAAGAAAATATGAATAGGTATAGAGTATAATGGTTTCTTCCGAGCGTTGTCTGGGCCATATTATAGCATCAATGGTAATATTCAGTATTTCAGTTCACTTTATCAGAGTGTTTCTTATTTAATATTATTTGTATTCTGATTTATTAAGCAACAATTCAGTAATTATTAACAGCAACTGTTTCAATCTTTATGGCACCCAATGCAAAAACAAATTTTTACTGCTATATAATTCTGACAAAGGTTTTGATGAAATGTGTATGATTACAGTTTGTAATTCTGGTGAACCTGAAATTTTCTACGCTACTGCTTTTAAGCCTTACATTCCTTTCATGATAGATTCTTGTGTGTCTTGTTCTAATATTCAGTTTTCTAATGTCAATCTTTATGTTATTGCCGTGCCACTAATAGTATAAATTCTTGATGGAACAGGCATCAAGTCTTTGTACTATTGTAGCTGGCAATAATATCTATATATTAATATTAAATGGAAATGCTGCGTAAAGGAAAAAGAAATTATGCATTGGACAGCCATTATTTCCCAACTTAATTGATCATCAATTATTGTGCAATAACATCCAACTAGGCAACTTTGATAAGTGATGGATTTTTGTGTGGGAGTACGAAGCATGATGCAAGATTTCGAATCTCATAAAGAACAACGGACTCAAAATGGAGTTTACACTTTTGTTAAATTATATAAGAACATTTACATTTTAATTGCATCAGGGAAGTTCTAATTAAATCAATGAATCTTGAAAAACTACCTTGGTTCTCATAGACAATTTTCTAGAAATGAAAAATATAAAGCTAGTTTTAATTTCATTATCATATCATTCCAATATTAAACCAATTACATAAAAAAAAGCTATTTTTATTATTGAAACAAACTCCTTTTCTGGTAAAGTAAAATTTTACTTCTGTATTTCATAAATAAGTATTTGAAAAATTTATTAAAATAATTTAACAATCATAGTTTGAATAAAATGTATTATGTGAATGAAAATTAATGTTGAAAAAAAAAGTAGAATTAAACAATTTTTCCACAAGAGATCATACATTTTGCAGGTATCTTTTGGGATTTATTATATGAGGGTATTAGTTCTCCTTTTTCTCACAATCGATATTTTTATTTACTTCCAATATAAATATTTTGCAAAAAAAAATGCTATGGGTTAAATATTGTCTGTCTTAATGTTATAAAGAGTCAAAATAATGTGCGAAAAGCCTCTCTCTGGTTTAATTGCATTATTTATAAAGTATTTGAACGAAAAAAGAAAGAAATGTGCATTTATTAAATAATAATTTCAAAACTAAAGTTAAAAATAGAAAAAAGTTAAAGTAAAGTTGAATATAGAAGTCACTTATATTAGTCATGAGAATTAATTTATTTTAAATTTTTTACTATTATAAAAAAATATAATTATTTTTAAAAAAAAGCACACAAACTATTTTTAACTAATACAAATTATTTTTATCTTTGAGAGATAAAACATGATTAAAAGTATACTATGTTAATTATTAGTAATAAATTACACACCGCAACACAAAAATCCATAAATGCCACAGATACGAACTTAGTTTTCAGAATCTCTTTTAATTTTCATTGCATTAAAAAATTAACATATTTTACCAATGAAATTGAATGATTGTTCTAAGCAAAACACCACGGTTAAATAACTTCAAAATTTCGCAAGGTCAAACTGGCGACCGTGATTAAATGGATCCAAAATTGACGCTAAGTTAAACCTTTGCAACAGACATAACACCCTTTCAATAACGGCGAAAAAAACACATATGTTACATTTTCTTTAATGACATTGTAAAATGTAACGACATAGGTTTAATTTTTCTTGTTCAATAGATGGTTTAAGTTAATTTAAAATCACAATTTTATATAATATCATGTTTTTTTCTTAAATAAAATAGGAAGTTTATCTATCAGACAGTTAACTTTGTAGCCTACTTTAAACCGCCATTTTGGGAGGCGCCATTCTTCTTCAAGGTCATCTTTCGTCAAAATTTCATTTTTTAATTTTTTTTTTATTTATTTATTTTTTTTTTTAAATCTTTTTACCCTTTTAGAGTCATTTTTTTTACAAGACCTCTATCTATTAGAAGTCACTTTTAAAAAAATTCGAAAGATAGAATTTATTGAAAACTTGAATATTAGAAGGCGTTTTAGCGATTAATTTTTGAATTCTAACCAAAGAATCCATTAAAAATTTTAGTTATTGAATATTATTTTTCGACAACTATGATAAAAAATTCTCTCTTAAGCTATAATTAGGAACTCTAGTAGAATTTTTTGTCATTCTTTTGCAACTAAAGTGTGAGTATGCCATTATATGGATTCGTAAAGATCCTAAAAGAGCATAATATTCATATTTTGTTGCTCTACATTTGTTCAAAAAATTACTTTAACTGAAAATGGTAGAATAAATAATCTGTTATTTGTAATATATTTTGCGTTAAAAATATATTGTGATGCTTTTAATGAATATACCATTCAATAAATGTAACATTACTGAGCAGTTATATAAACAACGTTACATTAATGTAACGTTGTTTATAACAATCAATGCGTTGTTTATAAACATCAGTGCAATTCGGATCATAAAATGGGGAAATAATTTATCCCTAGAACAAATGCCAGTTATAAAATTTTTAGGATTTTCCACTAATTATTATAAAAAATCTGTAATTTTCCGTAAAATAATTGTGAAGTAACTTCATTAGATTAACCACTGGCTTTATACGATTTGACTTACATACTAATTCTTTTGAGCTTATAGTCAGTTTTAACACGGTTGTCTTTCCAAACCTGTTCTCTGGTATAATTGAGACCAAAACATTCGTAAGAATTATTATGCCAATGTTTGGAAATGCAATACAAGCAAACAAGTCATCCAAATAAAGACTTTGTTAAATCTTCTTTATTTGGATAGCTTGACGACTTTGGCGACTTTATTTGGATCTTTGGCGACTTTGGGAGACGTTATTTAAGATATCCTAAAAGTCACCAAATGATATCATTTTATAAATTAAATTTGAAATAATAATACTCAACTTTTATAAAACTGGTATTTTCAGGTACACCCGAATACAAAACAATAAAGCTTGATCAGAAAAATTCAGTTCTCAGAACAGAATATGATACTTTCAATTTTATTTCAGGATGCGTAATATTTACTTGGAATGTAGTCATTGTTGCTAAGAAGTTATTAAGGTACGATACTGTTCTTCAGGTAATATCAATATCAGTAGATGAATTGTTATTCTTTACTAGCGTGTAGCCAAGCGTCTTACAGAGAAGGTTCTCACTTGGTTTACTTAGATTTAGGTTTAAGAAATTTGCAGATTAATCAACTTTCTAAGAGATTTGTTGATAACTATTTGAACAATTTAATACAAATTGTGCCATATGAAAAGCAATTCCAAGTACACAAACCTATAAGCAAATGATTTTTTATATGTATTTCTAAATAGAAGCACTTGAAAATTTAAGCATTTGCGAACACAAGTAACTAAATTTCCTTGGAATAGCTCAAGGACAGAACGAATGCAAGGATCTACAAAACTAAATAATTATTATAGGACTAAATAATATATTCTTTTTATAACAATATCTTTTTATATTCTTTTTATAACAATCAAGTAGGATCCTATCCTAAAAGCAACTCATATATTTTGCTATGTACTCTTGACCACACCGCAATATATGTCTCTCATGTTGATAATTAAATCGTAGGGGAAAACGATATCTCTCTGTGATACAGACAAGATAAGATAGTCTACATTTGTTAAGAGATATATCCCTAATAAAATATGCTAACGAATATCCAATACGTTATAACTTGCTTTAAATTTAGATCCGTTATCCTAAAGTCATTTATTCTTTTCATCAGGAAAAAAAATGAGAATTGGTTAATGAACTAAATCCTTAATATCAGTAATTCGTAATTATGAATTATGGTTAAATGATGAATTCTAACCCTAACATAATGGTATCTTCTCCTCATCATATCAGGAGATGAGTATTTAATCCAATTGCTAATTAACGTGTATAGACTTTATCATTTTATAGCCCAGTTTTCTTCTGGCCGTTCTACCCTGTCATGTTGGAGCCAATGGAAATGAAAAGGTTGACTATCTGGCCAGGACTGCTGCTAAAAAGGAGGTGAGCTTTTGCAGGCTCTCACATATAGCAAGATCTTGTCCCTTAGGAAGCTGAATCAGCTTGGAAGAATTCCTCCCAATCACCTGTGGTACTTTAGAAAAAAGACCGGACGATTCTTTCAAGCTTTCGCCTAAAAAATATCATACGGCTTTCTCACGTTTCATGATGGGCCATATCAGACTACCTACTTTCCATCAGGGACAGATGATCTTTCCTGAATGCATTGCTGTGGGGCTGATCGAGTGATCCGGCCCTTATTTTAGTTGGCTTGAATTTTAAAAAAACGAGATCCTGAAGGATCCTCCATTGTTTTTAGACTTTTTATATATTTTTGGATTTATGGAGATTATCTAGCAGAGCTGGACAGTCTGGGATTAGTGACAACCACAATAGATTTTTTTATCTAGATGGTTCCTAATTGGAATGTTGTACTCTCCAAAAGCAATAATACTTTGATGAAATACAATGCAATCGGACATTTAGAGATAATTAAAATTGTTCTTTGAACGTCTTATGTGAAATGTGTTTCAGAAAGGATCCTCATTAATGAAAGACCACATTCATTCACCTGTCGTAAGGAAAAGCATGTAAGGGAAAGCATTCGGAAGATTCTTGAATATCTATATAATATGTACATGGAGAAAAGAAAATCATTGGATTCCCCATTAATTCACAATGGTATGGATAGGATTTGGAGCTTTCTATTTCGAGAGTTTGTGATCATAGTAGTAAACTATGAAGAGCACATTTATTTAATTATACTTTGGAACATTTGGGGAAAATTTAGACATCTAAATAAATTAGATGAGAAATTTTTGATTAATTAGGACAAAATTAAGAAGAATATCGAAATAGGACTGTTGGAATCATCACAGCTGATATTGGCGTAAAGCATTTTAAATATAATAAGCAATTTATCTTCGAGGAAAATGTGTCATATTTAGTGGGCTGAAGTCATATATCGTAAACAAAAATCTCTGAAAACTTCCAACACGCATCCCAACAAAAGAACACACTAAATAGAGAAGCTCATCGTCCATCTTTGGTTGGAGACCGACATCAAGCTGCTCATAGTTAGACCTGTAGATTGTTTGCCAGAATTTTTGCTCATAGATGACTAGTTTATAGATGCTAGAGTGTCAAACAACTGTTCCAGTTGTATTAGTTGGATTTCGAACTTCTCCACCCCGCCAATTTCACTTCAATGTTCTTCTTAATCACGCAACTTCATTTAAAGATATCTAACTAATATCATTTAGATTATCTACTGGTTATACCACAATGTGGAAGCAATTCACAAATCTATTGAAATTACTACACACAGTCCAGTATGTTTCACAAATTTGCTTATATGATTTATGCTTTTCCGATGTCTTCTTTTCAGGATTAATATCACACATATGTATATGCGCATTCCGATAAAGTTCAAGCCAATTGGTCTTTTACTCTGTTCTGTCGATTAATTGTGCCAATAAGCTAATTTCTCTTTATACTTAATTGTTTTCACGCCAGCGTAAAGTAGTTATCCATTGAAACCAATGAAATTCCAAGGAATCATTTTACAACTATTCTGGATTGTCCGTACTTCCATAAAAGTGAAACGCCCACATTTGCGGCTTGTTTCTCGGGAATGTTGATACTAATTATAGAGCAATTTATAATATTTTGGCATAAGAAATGAAAATGATTACTAATAGCAGTTGAACATTTTTAATATTAATCCTAAAAAAAAACTATGTTGTTTTTCTTTAGATTTATTCAACAATGATTTGATAGTTATCTATGTCGAGAATATTTTTCCTAATTCTCAATATATCTCGAATTTTTTAAGAATACAAAACAAATGAATTCCTTTTTTAAAAATGTTTAATTAGAAGAAAATTTGATAACTGCGAAAAGAGATACAAATATTATGACTTAATTCTCGAAAATGTTGTTACAGTATTTAGCAAAGAAACAGAAATATTTAAATAGATGTTTGATTTTATTACTATGCAAATTATTCATTTCTTTAAAACTATTGTTATTATAGCTTGCTGGCTAAATTCATTCAGTAACTCTACTTTATCAGATTGGAAAATATAAGATAGTTTCATTGTTTTAATAAAGTGTAAATTGTGATTTATAAAAATTAAATTTCAATGTAAACTTAATCGAATACATCTTTAACTTGCATTCCATAGTTTGGTCTTACAAAAATTGTGAAGACTTCTTTCAAAAATCTTACTCATCTTTTTTTTCCAGCAATTTAACGAAATTCCAAAGATATCACTGTCACAAGTTGCACAGATTGACAGAAAGTATAATTTTTCCTTAAATTAAATTAAAAGTCTGCAATTTCTCTTGATTAATTTCTGTCAACTTATCATTTTTAATTTGGTAGAAAAATGAGATTTATTTTTACAACTTGCTTTTTAATTATTTTAAATTTTCTTTTAAATTATTTTTTACTAAATACGAGATTTTTATTTTTAAAATCAAAATAAAAATTTACTCCTTTTCAGTGTTATAAATTGGAAAAATTTCATTGCTAAGAAATCCCGGGGATACGATACCATTCTATGATTTTATTTGTGTAATAAGATTAAAATGCTTTGTTGATGGGAATAGTATAAATTAAGTCGAAAGATTCAGTTTTTTTCATTTCATGAGCTTAATGTTAATCAAGGAAATTAATTTATATTTTAAATAAACAGTTTTTCAATTACCAGTATTAGTTAAGTATTAAATTTTGAAAATCAAAATTCCTTTGGATAAATTTTGAACTGTAAAAAATATGGATTTTAGAATATCGAATTTCGTGGATTAATAGGTGTTTTCTAATTAAATTAAAATAATTATAAATTCTTTTTAATTAAATGGCCCAAAAATTCCTGATATAAAACTCTAAATTTTTGATAAAATTTTTAAAAATTAGGATTTTGGGCAAAGAAAGATGTGCTGTCTGTAAGGAGGAATATTTATTTTAAAATTCAAAAGGCTTAAATTCAAGAAAATAAGAATTTTCTGAATTTCAATTTTTTTATTCACTGAATTCAAATACCTCTCACTTTCAATTTGAAGTACTTTTATGTAAATGAATTGAAAAATTTTAAATATTTCATGTCTTTTTCTAAGATTTTTGACATTTAATTCTACACAAAAACTATTGTGAATTCTTTTGCGATTTAAAAGGCGTTTTTTGTATTTTGGATATCTTGAATCATTGGATTTTTATGCCCATGCTCAAATTCTTATTCTTCACATATAAGTGACTTTAAAGAGTTGAAAGATTTTGCGGATTTCTAAAATGTAGAGTAACTTTGTTAAATCTCGAATCACTGAATTGGAATATCTGATATTCTCAAGTAAAAGACACGACAAATTCAGAAATCTACTAAAATGATTGCTAGAATTTACAAAAATAAATTAAAAAAAAAGTGTAGCGTTTTTTCCGAATTTCTAATCCTAATTCCTAGAATTCAAAAATGCATATTTATTTTTCACAAACATAATTCAAACGATTCAAGAGATTTGGAAATTTTGGATTCTTGTTCGAATTTCCTAAGATGCGATGTGAATTTCAGAATATTGATTCTCCATTCTTAGAAATCAAATATTCTATCTCTAATCTTTATTTTTCTCACATAAGCGACTCAAAAGACTCGAGAGATTTGGAAATCTTATAACATTCATATCCAAATTTTTGAAAACGTAAAATAAATTCTCAAATCTCTATTCAGATTTCAAATATCTTTACTTTTTATTTTTCTCTGATTCGGCAGATATTCAAAATTTTGAACTCAAATATAGAAATTTGAAGCACTTTTGAAATTCTTGTTCGAATGCTCAAATTTTCAGATATTAATTCTCTTTTTGTAAGCATCGCATTTCGTATGACAATACGAATTGTTTGAAAAAAAAGGTGAGTTTATAAATTTTGATTTTTGAATCTAAAATTTACTACGATTCAAATATCGCACATCTATTTTTATATAACATTTATACGTGTCTTATTTCCTTAGGTTTTGAAAACGATTTTAGAAATTTAAATCACTTTTGAAATTCTTGTTCGAATTCCGAAAATTACAAGCTTTAATTCCATTTTGTTAGGAACGCATTTTATTTGATGATTCTAATGGATGAAATAAGATGAATTTCTGAAATTGAAACCTTGATTCATGGGAATTAAGTGTCACATACCTAATTTTTATATAAATCTTGCTTTAATTGCTATAATTTTCATACATAAATAATTAAAATGATTTGGGTAATTTACGAACCTTTTGAAATCTTGATTCGTAAGAATGAAGTGTCACATATCTAATTTTTATACATATCTTGCTCTTTAATTGCTATAAAAGATTAAAAAAATTTGGGGAATTTATAACCCTGCTGAAATTTTTGTTCCAATTTTCAAGACTTTATGATCGACACACATCTACGGAAACATATTTTTCAGTTTATAAGATTTCGAAGATAAGAATTAAAAGAAAAGGAGAACATCTGAATCTCAAATGATGTCTCACAAGATTCGTATTTCTTATTTTTAATTTTTTTTTCTTAGGTAAATGACTCGAAAGAACTATGATCCCTCTGAGATTATTGTTGAAATTCGTCAATTTGAAGCTAGGTGCGTTTCGTTCGGAAGTAGCATTCCATTTAAGAGAAATGAAAGGAGGGATTCGCAGTTTGTGCCAAGTCCCTCGTCAACTGCTTCAGCAGCTACGGATGGTTGGCGCTCTTTTTGAAGAGAAAAATATTCACTTTTTCAACACTCCTCAAGAAAGAAACAGGAGGGATGATAATAGTAAAAAAGTAGGAAGGACGTTTATTGGTTGAAAGCGCCCTTTTTGAAAGGCTTTCAAGCGATGCCTATTAAACAGTGATTCCCAGCTCGA
>JAPDSC010080259.1:0-14423 GCA_026290005.1 Latrodectus geometricus
AAAAGAAAATTTGTCTGAATCAGAAATAGCACATCCATCAGGCTATAACTCAGATAATGCTTTACTATATTCAAGGGCTGGAAGCTCAGAAGTTGGTAAACGAAATGCTCAAACATCCCTTATACCTTTCCCAAGACTTGGAAGAAAATCGAAATTTGATCCAAATTTAATAATGCCTTATCCCGATTCCTGGATTGAACCTTATCTTCAGAAACCTTATCATAAATCGGAGGAACTCTTCTCTGAAGAAGATACACATTTTGAAGATATGCCCATGAATTATGAATATGTGTCAGAGGATTCGAATGAAAACATTGTTGAAGATGAAGAACCTTTGGTAAAGGTAGACGATAACAGTCATTCCACTGAAAATAAGGAAGAAAGTGTACAATCAGAGCATGTTAAATCTTTAAGGAAACGACAAGTTGATGACAATGGCACAATCATTCCTTACCCCAGATTAGGAAGAGAAGAGGAAGAGGAACTTCAAAGTACATATAATGGTAATGAACATCTAATAAGAAAGAAACGTAATTCTGATTTCATTATACCCCAAATTCGTTATGGTCGATCAAAATTATCTGCAAAACAGGTCAAACCTTCAAAGCAATCTTATTTTATTGTGCCCAACTACCGACCAGGTAGATCATTAAATGTTCCTAAAAAGTTCCTGAAAATCAATGCAGTTTCAAATCAACGACTTTTACCTTATCCTCGACCTGGAAGAGCAATGAATAATCAGAATGGATATATTGTGCCCCAACCAAGATTTGGAAGATCTACAGAAGAGAAAACAATCATAGAAATATCGTCCTCTCCTGAAGAAATAAGGGAAATGATGAAATCCGGAGAAACATTTGTAATCCCCTACCCTCGTCCTGGTAAAAGATTTTTTGGAACGAAACCCTTGCCACCAAATGTTGTACTTGAATCAAAAGGGAAAGAGCAATCAAATGTTCAAGAAAGTAAAGTAAAAGACACGGGTGTTATTACATTTGTCCTACCATATCCTCGACCAGGGCGATCCAATAATAAGAATAATGAAAATATTTTTGTAATACCCTATGCTAGACCAGGAAGATCTTCATTAAATGGATTATTACCCTACCCTAGATTAGGACGCGCTAATAATTCTGGAAGTCAGTATTATATTTTACCATACCCAAGAGCAGGAAGAGCTCATAATAGCGAGCTATTATTTTTCTCTCCCGAATTCGGTCAGTTCTTTGAACTTGAGAACAATATCGATTCTAGATTAAAAAAATATTCAACTAACTCTATTTTACCTTATCCCCGAATGGGTAGATCTCAGAACAAGCTTTCTGCACAGTCAAGATTAACTGATGCAAGTAAATCTACATTTGTCTTACCTTACCCAAGATTAGGCCGTGCAGTATCCTCTGGATCTCTCATTCCCCAGTTAAGAGTTGGAAAATCTGCACAAAACGACTTGTTTCAGGAAGAATTTGAGTCGTTTTATTACGATAACTCGAAGCAAAAGGAACATTTGAATTCAAAAAACCAAATGGGAAATGAAAATGACGCTGGACAAAATAGCGATGAAGGTAGTCTTGGCAACCAGGATTCAGAAATCTCAAATAATAAGCTCAAATCATCAGTGCTTGTTCCCGCAAAGAAATTAAACAGGCACATGCTGACAGGAGAATCACATTACATGTTGCCATATCCACGACCAGGCAGATTTGTATAAGTAATTTCAAATAACACAAAATAATTTGTTACTATTTCAAAATGAAACAGCTTTTACCGAATAAAAATAAAAAAAAAGCTGATCAATGAAAATATGTGTAAAAAAATTGTGTAAGCACAAAATGAAAATAAAAAATGGTTACTATTAATGAGTTTGTAGTTATTAAATAGCTTGGTGATTTCTTATCAGATTCATGCTTAAGAATAAGTTTATTATTTGAATTTATGGTAAGTATTTTATCTTAAGGGATTTAGATTATAAAACAACGAAGTTTTGAAGTTAATAAAGGTAAATAAAATTTAACGATAACAGCAAAAATTTATGGATTCTTAGTAAAAAAAAATTACAAATGGTAAGTAAAAGTATGAAATAAAAATGTATCAGGTATTAGGCAGCAAATAATTAAAAACAAAATTATTTTTTATATATTGCAATACGTAAATTAATTGTTTGGAATAAAAAAATGATGTGAAAATTAAATGAAAAAAATTCCTGATTTAGTTTTCCTTTTCATTATTTTATAGCTTTTTTGCATAAGTTATTTTTTTTAAAAGTGGTTGTGAAATGCATCCTTTGGTAACTTAAAGCATTGTTTAACTAGTGATATTACAAAAGCAAATAAAACCGAATCTTAATCATGATTGACGTTGAGCAGAAATGAAAACATGAGATTAATACATTTTATAACACTTATTGTAAAAATAAATATCTACTTTTCCAGTCACATTGTTTTATTTTTAATTAAAATGTACAAAATTTAAAAAATGAAATGTTTAAGGTAAAAAATTTGCTTTTAATATTGTACTTTACATTGAAAGAATTTTATAAGTAATTATTGAAATATAGAACATACATATAATGTTCTATAAATTACACATGAAACTATAATTTAAAACTAAACTTACATTAGAGAAAGAGAAATATTTATGTTAGTAAATATTTAATATTTCTTATCTTCTCTTGCTGTTAATCAAAAGCCTTAATTTCACGCCTTTCATTTAAATTTTCACTTCAGAACTAAATTGTAACAAATTAAAAAAATGATTATGGAAAAGTAGATACCGAAAAGAGATCTTCTGATTAAAAATTTTACATATGTACATCCATTCTTTGTAAAATGCAATAAAAAAAGGAATGTTATACGATTACCATACTCTGGAGATTATGGGGTCCCTTATTGTTTGTTTTACCTCTAAAACAGAAGATGCGTAAGAAAACAATTTTACAGATACAGGATTTCAAATAAACAAAAACACATGAAATAATTTTGAATTTCATTTCTAATTCATCGAAAAGAACTAAAGTGTTATATTCCTCGCTTTTTATACTTTGCAAAAATATTATATGTTTATTCAAAAAATTTGATTGATACACGTGCATTCCTCCATCTACTTTACTTTGAAGTATTATTTGAGGCAAATGATTTGATGTTTTATTACTTTCATTGCTGTACATAAAATGACCATAACAATAATAAACTTTCAGTTAATGTTATCGTTTAAAATTTTGTTAACAATGTTTCATCTGTTGTTACAAATAATAGCTTTATTTTAATGAACTTCTTTATCATTTATTCGTCGCTGAATGTTTGAATAATGACTCCTTCCCGTATCATTCGCATTAATTTCTCCCTCTTGTCTGCGGAGCTAAAAATATTAAAAAGGAAGAAATAGAAGAAAATACAACAAAAATCAATATGAAACGGGACCGACCGTTTTCACCGAATACCTCCATGACGTCACCCAATTCGATCTCTTTACTCAAGTTTAATTATAAAGCACCCTCTAGATGGCGTTCATGTCCAGAATTCAACATGTATAGCACCCCCTCTTATTTCTTTGCTCTTCCGGGGGAGTTTATATCCACGCCTGCGCATTTCAGTTCAACTGCTAGGTATTTCAGGAAGTATCATGGAGTGAGCCAACGATGATAAACAAAGCTCAAAATACAGGTATTTTTGAATTTCCGTAACCAGAAAAATCTCTATAACACGTGTCTTTATTGAAGGAACAACTATCACCGACATGTAATTGAGAATTGACAACAAATTTCAGAAGTTTTCTTGGTAATTATTAAAGGAAAATAGTTTCTCAACAACAACATCAATAAAAGAGGGGAGTTGCGCACAGGGAATTGTTTTGATTTGGGAGTGAGTATTTTGGATTAACTGGAATGAGAAAACAGTTCGATAATCAAAAACGATTGACTGGCCATGACAATGATGCTGTATATTTTAGAGATGATACCAGTTCTGTAGGAAGTAGCAGTGAAAATATACGATTAGGACCATATCTGGATTTCAGTGTGAGTATATTTTTCAAGTAAAAAAAAAATTATATGTAAATCTCATGTGATTAAGAACAACTATTTATTTTCCCTTTTACTTTTTTATTCCAAAAATTTTATAATATGGAGAAACTTGTAAACTGTTGCACAGTTTAAAGCCTGCTAGTATAAGAAAATGACAATATATATATGGGTAATTATTATTATTTATTAAAGGAAAGGAGAAATAAATCTATTTTGCCTTCAAAGTTGAAAATCAAGTATTAAGTGTTTGGTTTATGCAAAGAAATATTTGTAGAAGAAAAACTATTAAGTAATTTTCTATTTAGATTACTAATGAAAAAATAAAATGATTATGATAGTCAATGATCAAGTCAATGAATGAAAATTATTTTGTGCAGCATGTTTACTAATTGTTTTGAATGAGGTATTCTCATGACTGACAAACAAATGACTTTATTGACCAAACATAGACTTGAGTGTGATTTTTATTGTACTTTGTATAAAACTAAGGGCGAAAGTTAATTAAATATTAAAATAATAAGAATATTTTATAATTTTACCTTAAAATTATATTTTTAAACGCTTGTTCATTTAAAGATTATCAATTGAAGTACTTAGATTCAAGTTAAGATAAAAAAAAAAAATTAAGTTACATTTTCTTCAGTAATATTAGAAATGCTTGCTATGATAAATATGCATAATGCATTAGAATGAGTTAAGACTTGTCTTTGTACATTTGATATGAAAATAAAAGTTTGAATAATACTTGGTATCCTTAATATCCTAATATATTAGAAAATATGAATTCTTCAGTAAACTGCAATAAATAAACAACGAAAAGATTTATACGAAGTTATAATTACTATTGACAAATTATGTTTAAATTTACACAAAGGTGAAATGTTTCACAGCTTGCTGCTAAATCCATGAAAGTTACTCTTGTTAAACCATTAAATACCATAAAATTTTCTATATTTTATACAAATAAAATAGAATTTAATGTTTAAAAAAAACTATAAAAAATAACTACACATTTTCTTAAAATCATAATTTTTAAATATTAGTATAAAAAACTATAAAATCTTTTTAAAATTACGTTTTTATAGTGATCAATCATATTAATTTGTCTGTTCTATCTTTAAAAAATTATATTAAATATAAATATTTATTTAACATGAGTTTTTTATGCTATATAGAATAATGTTAAATCTGAAAGTATTAAATAGTTTATTAAAATTAAAAAAATATTATTGAATTTCTTTCTCCATAAAAGAAGAATATTGTAGGTTAATCAAAATTAAGAAATTTTGGATTATTGTTTTCAGTGTTAGTGACTGAAATTAAAAATGGAATGAATTTGCAAAAAAATATCTTAGATATGATTTAAAAAAGAAGAAACAAGAAGTGATATGGTTTTTTTTAAAAAACATAAATTCCTTAAAAATATGTCTTATAAAGTTCAAACAAAAGTGGTTAGTTTACCTAATATTTCTGATTGTATATGCCGGAAACTTGAAATAACTTTTTTAATGTTTTTCTAACATTAAAAAAGTTATTTCAAGTTTTTGTAACGAAAGTTTTTAAAAACGTATTCAGTTTAATGCAACGAACCCAGTAAATAATATATGCTGAATGATTTGAACGATCTTAGAGATTAACTTATATGTATTTCTCGTATATTGGGTAATTGTAAATAAAAACAACAATTAAAACATAATCATCCTTATAAAACATACTATCTATAACCCTAAAGCTCCACTTCCTTTTTTGAGAATTAATATGTTTTCCAATTGAATGAAATTGATGTTACCAAAATGAATGAAATTAAACTTTGCATTGAAATGTTTCATTTGAATAACAAACCAATTGTTTTTAACAATAAATTCTTGCAAAACTCTATATTTACTTCTTTGAAGTTTTGAAAAAGGTTTTTAGAATATTTTCATAAATTTGGAGATCAAATATAGAAAACAATTTATTGTTTAGATTTACATTCATATGCATAATGCATATGCTAATAATTATTAAGCAAGGAATTCAATTAACAAGTTATAAATATTATAAATGAAAGTAATTATAATACAAAAGACACAGCTATAAATGTTATACTTATTGGTAAACATTCTTGGTATTTAATTCAATATTAAATGCATCAATGCATTTTATGTTTGAGAGATAATACCCAGATATTCTATAATAAATCTACCAGATAAAAAAAAATAAGTATACAAACCTCAAATATATACCACTGAAAAAAATCATTTTATCCAAAATATTTTTAAATTGCTTCTATTTTTTTGCTTCATGATATTAAAAAAAATAATTCTTTACGGTGCACAGAACTAACTATTTATGTTATTGCTTTTTGTCACGCAATGTACTTATTCATGTCAAAAGAATCTTGATAATATATAACTGAACAATGAATGTCTTTGGCAAAAGCTATGTAGTGAAAATTGTATTAATGTTTAAGCAGCTTGGGAAGAATATGAATCAGGAATAGAAGGGTTTTTCAGCTAGTTTATTAAAGATGCTATTTTTATAAATTTCAAATTTTGTGAGATGAAATTAAAAGCCATTTATTAAATTACACTGTTTGTTTAGAATTAACAAATTATTAGCCATTAAAAAATTAACTCGTCAATGAATTGAATAGAATTACACAGTGCAGTTAATTTTAAGAAAATTATTATTCTTTAATAAACAAAAATTCATAATAACATAATATAAAGTAAAAATATGATGAAAACTATATAATTTTATTTAAAACTATAAATATATCTTCTAATTACAAATTTATTTTTGTGCTATTAATAATAACACTTAAGGAGAAAAATTTGTTTACACATACATTTATATTATAGCTAGATAGGAGTTTTTGATGGGAACAATAACATTTAAAATATTTATTGTTTATATTTAATAACAATATTAATATTTACTGTAATAGATTATTGCAATAACATTAGGTATATATTTTATTTGAAATTATTATGTGACTTATCTTATTTTTCATTCACTATAATTTTATGAATTCTTTAGATGGTAAATAAAATGTAAAGTAAAAAAAATATGTAACCCGAAAAAGTTAAGGATATTTTTGAGTCTGAAAAAGATAGCTTCTGGTATGATTCAAAGAGTTAAAGTAAAATTCTGAGTCATTTAAAGATTAATATTTCAACAGTTATAACATATGTCAACTTACAGAAATCACATTTAAAATATCAGGAAAAATGCAAAACATCTTATAGTTCATGAGTAATTCCTTGAATTATTCTATCAGGATTGCTTGAATTATTCATCAGGATTCCTTGAATTATTGAAAATTATTTTTGACAGGGGGCTGTTTAAAGAAATCTTTCTGGTATTCAAGATGTACTCATTTATGTTACAAACATTTCTATGTAAACTCAAACTGTATTAAAAAAAGAATAGCATACTAGTCCAGAAAAGTGGTTTTATGATTAGAAAACACTTTGGAAAACTGGGTATAAAATTTAGGTTTGATTGCTGAGTTACCTGAAGCCCTACCCAGCTCATCTAGCAGATGCTCTATTACTGAGCAGCTTGTTTTTATAATATCTAGTCTAACAATATAAAGAGTAAAGTGTTGAAACAACTCAGCATCATTGGTGTAACCCAAATTTTTTTAGATCTTACCCATTGATGACGTCATTTTGAAGTTAGTGGCACTGTCTACATTACAGATTCACCAAGGTACTATTTACATGGAAGATAACTCATGGTTGTTTATATTTCAAAATGCTCCCAACATTGTTTACAACGATACAATGTCCTTTCCTACTCTAATATGTCAATAGATTTTTCTGTTCATAAGGCATATTTGAGGTGTTAAAAAAGAGTTATCAGAACACCACAAATTCGAAGATTAATTATTAAATTTATTGTGGAAATTGCAGCACAAAATTGTCGGTAGCATGATACATATCACACATAGCAAATTACAACTTAATTCAATGATATTGGAATGGTTTTGAAAGATATGTATAATATTTTTTTTTTATTCTTAATTTGTAATTACTTAGACATCGATGTAAAATTATTTCACATGTAGAATTTTATAATCGAGGATTATTCTTCGGAATATCTGATATTTCCAATGCACTCTTCATAAAAAGAAATGACGTGTTTTAATAGACTCCATTTCTTAAGTCAGGATTCAAACAAATCCACAAGCCACCCTTGATGGGAATTGAGATAACGTGCTTTTATCATATATTACTGATGGAAAACCCCTGCAATCCAACTTGACTTTTCAAATGGCTTTTATGAATTTCTTTATTTTTGGTAATCATTAAATCACAACTGATGTAGATAGAAATGTTGCTGTGGTTTAAGCCTTAATCATTGTAGATTGTTCTATTCAACCACAAACAAATTCTAATATACGCGGTAAACATTTTAAGTTCTTGTTTAAAACATACAACAGCAAATAACTCTTTTATTTACAAAAGAATTGAAAGCGATTTCGCTATTGCTGCCAATTTTTTTTTTAATATGCAGTAATTATTATAACTTCCTTTGCACGAACGTGTAGAGATATTAATAAGTTACATTTTTCAACATGTACACTCATTCGTACTAAAATTGCGAGCACGACATTTGAAGAGTTTAACTTTTAATACTAATTATTATTATATTAATTAAGATTTATCAAAATTTGATTTTGAGAATGAGTTAAAATATTTTCCGCTAAATCGCATATTTTAAATTTTCTTTAGCCATATAATCAATTTTATAAAGTTTGGTTTGTAAAGGTATATTTTCTTATACAAAATCATTGAAGAAAGAAAGGTAAAATGTAAATTCGTACTCCAACTGTAACCAAACAGTATTATTCCACATAACCAATCTAAGTAACTTTGAATACAAAAATTATTCTCTGGACATTTTAATAAGAAATTCAATATATCCTTTAGTGTTTTGAAATGGTAACTAAATTTTAAATAAATAATGAATATGATCCAATCAATAAAGCAGATGAAAAATTTTAAATAAATATATATAAATTGATAAAAAAATCAGATTATTTAAAAATTTCAACTAGTTTTTGAATCAAAATTATAAGTAAAATATTTAAACTTTTGTGCAAAGGTGGTATGTTTTAAAGATTGTATATTATTACTTGTCATAGAATATTAAATATTTTTTGTAATTATTATCGTTAACTATTATGTAATTAATTATTTAATTAACTGTTATATACCTATTCTATTATTAATTATGATTTTCTGATGAAGTCAACAATTCACAAATTGAATACTTTTTAGTTATGATAGGCAAATAAGAAGCAATAAAAAACTGATTCATAATAATAAAAAAAGTTAGTTTTACATTTTAAAAGCAAATATTGAAACTCGTTACCAGAATTTAAAATTAAAAAGCTATTTCAAATATTTTTAAATTTTTGAAATATTAATGAGACAAGATGATTTTATTGTATGCCGAATTTGAATGATTAGTACACATAAATTCCCATTAGGTAATACTTAACTTTTTATGAAAGGAGAAATAGAAATAATGAGATTATTTAAAAAAAAATTTTGTAACACAAAATATTTAAAGAAAAGCAAATAATCTATTAACCTTTTAATATCATTAAAACTATATGAATTTTGATAAATTTCTTTCCATTTTATTAATATATATTTTATTTATAACATGTTTTTATTAAATGGGATTTTATGAAAATATGTAAATATTTTATAAGCATGCATTTCTTAATGTATATAAAATGCTTAGCTTAGAATTGTCATGTATTGGTTTAAATATACAAAGGGTAACATTTATAATAAAATTTAATTAATAAATAAGCAATATAATTTTCGCCAATCGGGAAAGTATATAGGCAAATATTGATGTTTTTATTCCTTTTACTTTTTTTTTAATTCTCTCTCATGACATCGTTTAAATTGAATTTAACTAAGAAGGAGAACATTGTATTTCATCAATCATCATAATTGATAAATACATCACTACAAAATATTGTAAATCCGTAAAGTATATTTTCGGAATAGTTATTAAATATTGCATGTTAATTGTCAGCTAAAATCTTAAATATAAGTGCTTAGATATTCAACAAATAGAATGGTGAGTTTTAAAACCATTTGGATTTTGATTCCATAGGAATAACATATTATTTATATGAAATGATTAAATTATATTATAATATAAAATATTCATTAAAATTCCATTAAACTTCTCAATAAATTTTAATAAAATAACTTTATTTTAAAATATCTTTTAAAAATCTAAGGTATTCTGTTTATCGTGGAATAATTAATAACATCATGGAATTTCATTTGTGATTTATTTTTGATAACATTTTGAGAAATTTTAAAAATTGTCTATCTAATAATGAATTCTCTTTCTAATATATTGCGATCTATAAATACGAGTACATATATATAGTAATAAAATATATACAAATAGTAAAAATAAGATACTGAAATATACTCCATGTTTGCATTAGTTTACGCATAAATTATTAAAATTTTCAGCGCTATTTTCTTTGAAGTACTTTGATTCAAGGAATTCATGCATCGCAAAACAATAGTTTTATATTACATCAGACAGAATCGCTTATTAAGTGTCGAAAATAAAAGAAATATTAGATTCTTTTCGTTGCAATCATTATAATAATGCATAATTTCTCACTTCCAAAAAATAATTTTAAAATGATTTCAAAAATATGCATAAAATAAAATTAAAAAAATAAGAAATAAAGTTTTATCCACTTTTTTCAATTTATAGAACTATAATTTAATGCAAAATGACCCACTTTATATAAATTTCAACCATACTTACACATAAAAAAAATTATGCTCTTTTAAAACTATAAAAGGAACAATGATTCGATTGGTTCAATATCTATTCAATTGATTATTTAATTAAAAATTGCTACAATTAAAAAAATCATTTTCAAAGTTAAATTGAGTATCATAAAAATTGCCAGGAAATATTTTTTCATTAATTATCCATTTATATTATAATTATATACTTAAACGTATGCAATAGTAATTGAAATATGATTTTCAGTTAAATTTTGTATTAGTCTTATTATTTAGACGACTGATTTCAAGCATCAATATTTTGTAATCCAAAATACATGACTAAACAATTGCTTATAATTGTATAAATTTTATATATAATAAATATTTTATACAAAATATATATTTTTCATACTTTGGTTCGCTGCCCTTCAATTGTTTTACCATAAAATGTATACTAAATTTTATTTCTTTTTAAAATAAAGTTCTTTCTAATTAATTTCAAAATATATTAAATGATAATAAAGGCTATCATTATTTATTATTAAAAATAAAAATTTTTCCCTGTGAAAATGATAGCACCTGTAGTCTTAATACTTTTTGTGAAATAATAAAATGTGTTATTCAGAACTAATTTATAAAATGCTTTCTAAATTAGCAAAAATTTATACAAAAATCTCAAGCAAATTTTTTTTGAAAAAATTTATGTTTAACAGGTGAATATTTTTGAAAAAAGTGATTCTATATTTTAAAATAATTTCCTAAGTAAATTGTTTCTATGAAAACGTATTACATTCATAGACACAGTGAGAGTAAAATAAAATTAATTTTTCACATTCCTCAAGTTAGGTTCAAAATTATTTTACTAAATATTGTTTCATAAGTAACCTCAAAAAACTTATTTAGCTTTCCTCTCATAGTAGAACTTTTCATAATTAAGTAATATTCACTCAAAAAAGTTTATGAGTACTTAGAAAAGTAGTCATAAAATAAAAAGTATTGTTTTTGTACCTTGTAGACAATAAATAAAATCTTTCAAGCTGATTATAATTAATTTTTAAAATGTTTTAACAGTTTTAAAAACTTAGTAGATATTTGGGTATTCATTGAAAGGTTTGACTTACATTTTAACAAATATCATCTAAAAACTGTAATTAAGAAAATTGTTTGAAAACATAACATTATAAGATCATGAATTTTAGTTGAGAAATATGTATTTAAGAAAGCTACTTATTTTAAATTTTAATTGTTTCCTAAACTAAATTACATAAATAAATTCTAACAATCTTAAAAAAAACTACCGTAAACATCTAATGTTTTTAAAATGCTATTCAAATTTCTGAACTAAAAAACTGAATACTTTTGAATGCTGATATATGCTTAAAAATTCATGTTACTGAATATCTATACCAATTTTTATTCAAATGCAAATCTTCATGCAAATAAAATGTATGATAAATGACTAGATATTCTAGAATTCAAATAGTTTAAAAAACTGAGATATTTCCTATTATATGTACAGTTTTGAAAATTATAACATTGAACGAACATCACTTTTTATGAAATTATAAAAATTCTTGATTGAAGTATTTAGAAAAAAAGTACGAATTGAAATATGAAAAATTTTACGAATTGAAATATGAAAACCAAAGTGAGAAAAAAACATTTATGTACTAGAATAATGCATATTGTGCTGAAATCAAGGGAATTTTTTTTATTTTTAAACTCTTTTTCATTTCATCACGGGTAAATATTAGTTTAATGAGAAAAATACACTGTTATTTACAATACACTACTGGGCATTAAAATTGCTACACCAGGAAGAAATGCAGAAAACAAAATGATATTTATTAGACAAATATATTATACTAGATATAACAAGTGATAAAATTTTCAAAAAATTTGGATGGATAGATCCTGAGAAATCAGTACCCAGAACAACCACCTCTGGCAGTAATAACAGCAGTTATACGCCTGGGCATTGAGTCAAACAGAGATTGGATTGCATGTACAGGTACAGATGCAGCTTCAACACGATGCCACAGTTCATCAACCGTACTGACTGGCGTTTGGTGACGAGCCAGTCGTTCGGCAACCATTGACCAGACGTTTTCTATTGGTGAAAGATCTGGAGAACGTGCTGGCCACGGCAACAGCCGAACATGATCCGTATCAAGGAAGGTCCGTACAATACTGGCAACATGCGGTCGGACATTATCCTGCTGAGACGTAGGATTTCGCAGGGCTGGAATAAAGGGTAGAGCCATGGGTCGTAACACACCAGAAATGTAACGTGTACTGTTCAAAGCACCGTCAATGCGAACAAAAGGTGACTGGGACGTGTATCCAATTGCACCCCATACCATCACGCCAGGTGATGGGCCAGTATGACGATGACGAATGCATGCTGCCAGTGTGCGTTCACCCCGATGCCGCGAAACATGGATGCGACCATCATGATGGTGTACACAGAACCTGGATTCATCTGAAAAGATGAAGTCTCGCCATTCGTGCGCCCAGGTTCGTCGTTGATCACACAATTGAAGGCACTCTTGTCTATGACGCAGCGTCAAGGGAAGCCGCAGCCATGGTCTCCGAGCTGAGAGTCCATGCTGCTGCAAACGTCGTCGAACTGTTCGTGCAGACACTTGTTGTCTTCCAATCGACCCCGTTTCTTGACTCACGGCTCGTGACGTGGTTGCACGATCCATTGCGGCCATGCGGATAATATGCCTGTCTTCTCGACTGCTAGTGATAGGTGGCCGGTGAGATCCCGCATGGCGTTCCGTATTACTATCCTGAACCCATCAATTCAATATTCTGCTAACAGTCATTGGATCTCGACCGACGCGAGCAGATACTGCGATAAGATAAACCGCAATCCCGGTACGCTACAATTCAACCTTTATCAAAGTCAGAAACGTGCTGGTACGCATTTCTCCTTCTTACACGAGACATCACAATAACTTTTCACCAGGCAACAACGTTCAAATGAAATTTGTGTATGAGGAACCGGTTGAACAATTTCCTCATTTAAACACAATGTAGGTGTCACTACTGGCGCCTACTTTTTCTGAATGCGCTTAAAAGCTAATCATTTGCATATCACAGCACCTTCTTCCTTTCGTATAAATTTCACGTCTGTAGCATGTCGCCTTCTTGGTGTTGCAACTTTAATGGCCAGTAGTGTACATTAATCTCCAATTCAATATAGCCTTATCAGTAAAAATGAATTCTGTATTTACTAGATAGCATAATTTTAGAAAAGTATTCAAAATAAGTCTATTTATTTGAAGTTTATTAAGATTTCTTTCCTCTAAAATCTTATTTTATAGAAAAGTTCACCAATTTTTATTAAAACTGATTTAAATGAGAGAGTATTCTGTATTATTTTAAACATGTTGTTTTGTTATGAATATAGTTATTTTGAGAAATTATAAAACTTTTTAAATTTACTTCTTAATTGTTATACACAAATACACAAATTGATTTTTGAATTCACAATCATTTCTAAGAAATGGATCTTTATATTTTCAATTAATACTGGTAATGGAAATATATGCTTACATGAATTTTGAAATATTACCGAAACTGCTTAAAAATATTCAAAAAGTTTTTCTACTAATTTTAAA
>JAPDSC010080277.1:0-25097 GCA_026290005.1 Latrodectus geometricus
GGATCTAAGGTAAAAATATTTTAAGCACCATTTCTGAATATCGATCTCGATTCTAATGAAGATTTCGCTAATACGTTTTCTCGTCCCACGAGGGCCCTGTAATTCGTAAGCATAATAATTTAGATTAATCTCACCGCCTTTCCCATTGATTTTAATTTGTCATTTCTGAAATTACGCCAACGACGCCTCGGGCGCAAGTTCTGGAGACGAGCTTAAGAAATAAGGATCTAATGATTTATGGCCTGGAGCAGTTGGCATAAATGGAGTTCCTAATTCGGATCTTTGTGTATGATTTCAATTTCTATAATGAGCGTTTGTTTTATGATAGTCGCTGAATTATGGGCTTTGATGATGCCATTTTTTTAATTGCAGTCGCCTCGTTTGGTGAAAATTTCATTTCAAAAGTGGCATGGTGATCAAAGTATACAAACGCTTAATGATCTTTCCTGCTTTAAGGTATAAAAAAATAACTAATAAATGTGCTTCGTTTTCCAAGTCTCTAACTTTTAAGCTTTTTTAAAGCTTTTATCGATTTAAGTTCTTTTAATTTTCAGTTAGAAATGTTAAAATTAATTAGAGAATAACAAATCATTTTTTCTTCTGCATAAAACTTCTTTCGGTTTTCAGAGAATATATATTTTCAAATTATTCTTTACAAACAAGTCCCATTTTTTACCTGGATGCCTCAAGCAAAAATATTGTAATCATCAAATGGTAAAAAACTAGTATATGCATCAGGAAATAAATTTTGAAAATGGCTCAAATCAAATAGTGTAAATGTGCCATCTAATTCAATTTAAACACGTATTTAAAAGGAACCTAATATTAAGATGTATTTTACCCAAAATATACTACCAATTTTGTTTTCGATTTTCATTGCTTTAAAACACAATTTTTTTTCACAAGAATATCAATAACTTGATTGTTCTAGAATTATTTGTTTTTAGCACCCAATAAATTATTGTTTTCAATAATTTTAAAGAAAAAATTTTTGAATTAATCTTCTTTGATGAATAAAATTTATTCGAATTGCAGATGCAAGGTTATATATTAATAAAATTATCTAATAATCAATTCTTATTGCTAAAAAAATATTTATTAAATTTATACATCTTACGAATTTCGACTTTTTGTAAATTTAGACTTTTATTACCTATTCATAAACCATACTCTTATTTTGAATATCATGCAATTAATCTGATTATAATGATTAAGAATATTCATGAATTCCATTTTGCAATATACCTTTGACAAATTATCTATTAACAAATAAATGTTGCTTTCTTTATAACTTCGCAATTTACCTTACGCTTGGATCTACAATGAAAATTTCTTTTAATTTCTTTGAATTTTCGTAATTTATTTCGTTTGCATGAATAATCACAAAGTCTGTTTATTGCTTGTGCTATTGATATTCCTTTCGATTGTATAAAATATTGTATCTCTCAAAAGTCAAATAACTTAATATCGCGTTGAATATTAAAGTTGACTCACATGTTACCAAATGACGCCAAGCCATTTTATATTGTTTCTCGGTACATACTGTGCAAAAATTAGAGCAACAGTTTAATTTTAAAAAATACATTCTAATTTATATTTTAGAACATACGATTACAAATATTTGTTTATTTTTAAAAACAACTAAACATAAAGTTATTATTTTGACAAGAACGAAAAAACTATTTAAACAGAAAATCTAAAAGAAAAGGAAGTCATAATAAAAATATATATGACAGAAGAAAATAATGCCAAGCCTAAACGATATTCCGCCAAACCAATATAAATTATTCTATGTATAAATGAGGTAAGTTTTTCTTTTATATTTTCTTGATTTTATAATTTTTAAGCATCAAAATATATCAGAACTCTTATAGCTATTTTGTACATTAAGGTTAATCAATGTTATTTACATTGAAATATGAAATTAATATTCACCAAAACTCAAAAGTGTTTCAGGCATGAGGATAATATTTTACTTCAGAAATAGAGTGGGACACACATTTTCCTTTAACATTTTTTATGCAAATGTAATTAGCCCTGATTGTGTTGGAAGAAATTCTAAGCAGCTTTTATGAGTTTACTATAACTTTATCACAATGATATAGATAACTATTGAATTTTTAAATAATACATTTATGTGCAAACATAAAAAAAATCATAATTTGCATTAAGACTTGAAACCTTGCTTAAAAAGTGGGTTTTCAATTCTAGACAATTTTTCATGCATTCGGCCAAAGGTAAGTTGACACAAGTTTAAATATGAAAAATATTTTTTAGTTTTTCAAGACATTTGTTTTATTTTCATTTTTTCTCAAAGATTGTAACATTAATATATTATAAAGCACATGATCAATCGCAAATGAAATAATTATACAATTTCTAAAAGTTAAATTTGCCAGTTACCATTTCAAGTTTAAAAAAGCTACGTTATTTTGAAAATTTTCAAAAGAAAATGCTTACTCCAATGTAATTACTAATACCTTACAAATATATTAAGAATCTTTAAAAAGTGTAAAAAAAATGAAATTTGGAATGAATATACGTCACAACATTATTGAAAAAATTGTTTATCGAAACGATATGTTTACACATTTTTTGTAAAAAAAGAATTGAGATCTTTTTTCTCACTACAATTATTACCCACAAATACTTTTTCATTTTTCTTTATTGAAATAAAAGGAATAAAATATGTGTTAAAAAAGGTGAAATACGTCAAAATCCATCTTGGCGAAAATGATTAATTCATCAACTGAAGTATTTCTTTAAAGCAACATAAGAAAGTAAACTTTTCTTTTTTTTTTTTCTTTAACATAAAGAAAAAACGTAAAATAACATATTTAGCATAGAATTTCTTGTGTCGAATAAGGAAAAAGCAGCGGTTTCTCCGAAGAAAATTTGCATAAGATTATCAAACAATAATAATTTTTGATAAATTACATTACAATCCTTTTTTAGTTATTTTTCATATAAATATTTACTCTTGATTTATTATAATAAAGTAAATGGATTATTAATCTTTAGAATAAATTTGCTATCAATGTGTTTCCGCTCTGTGATGCATAATAATTATAAATACAGAACACATAAAACTGTTTTATGCTTATGCACTTATATATTAGTTTGGGGAAAAAGAAATCCATTATTTTTAAGTGATCTTTTTGTAACTTCTTTCAGATTCGCTTTGTAAAAAGGTTTAAAACAGTTTTCATATAGATTTTTAGATCTTGTGCGAAGCTACGACTGCTGACATGCTGTCAAGTTTGATAATTTTTGATATTTTATAGACATTCTCGACGATGTTGTATCCATGCGAGGTGCATCTTTAGCATCCAAATAATCAAACGGAATCGACGAAACCAAAATTGTGCGTAATTTGTTGTTACAGTCATATATAGGACGATAAACACCTTTCACAATTTTAGCCACCTGGTTAGCATTTTCGTCATTATAAAAGAACAACTAGAATGTATCGAATTTTCTGTTTGTTGTCTTCTATTTTTAAAATCTTGTACTCATAACTGAATTAATCAAACGAAAAACAGCAAGAGAATATTTTAGTGCCAAATGTCACCTTTCCAATGAGCATAAATTTGAAATTGTTTGATAGATACCTCACGAGATAGCGATCACCATAGACGTCTACCGATAAAATAATGGATAACTTTTTCCCCAACCTAATATATGTATGTCTACAAACACAATTTTTAAAACTTCAAAATACGAATGATAAGCTGACGAGTATAGGTATCGAGATTTATTTTCTACAAAAATAAAATATTTTTATAAATTTTTTTATAGAATTGTAAGGTTTTAATTATTCTATGTTTCCCAACATTGATAATATATTTTCTGATGAACAGACAAGGGTTGGATCAACAACCTATATTTTGGTCCTGAACCAGTGCTAACTATTTCAAAAGAAATTGTCATAGCAATGTTTATGATTTTTCAGGAAACTGAACAGTTTTTGAGCTCGTATAACGTCAGCAATCAAAGACAACAAAAGCTGTTTTATAGTACTTGTCCTAATAAAAGACAAATCATAAAAATAATCGAAACAATAAACTAAATAGAGACTGGATTAACGGTATCGACTATTGATTCACAAACTTACAAGGTGAAATTTAATAAAAAGTAACTAAAATAGAATTATTCTTTGTTTACCTAAGTAAGAATTGACTTTTAATCGTAAAAGTAGTTTTACATATTACTTGTTATTTCTAATGAATGTAAATCAGCTTTAAGAACAAAGTAAGTTTTATTCAAATTATTTTACAATTTCTATTGTCATTTTGGCAACGTTGTGTTGCCGATTAAATTTTAAGAACAGCACTTCTATCAACCAGTTTATGCTGAAATCCCCCGCCTCATTTTGTTTGTTTGGGTACACAGAATTCTTCAGTAATCGAGATTCTGTTGATAACGTCTTTACGAATAACAACAGAACGAATGTTCTAAATTTGATTAGTTTCGAAGATAAAAATCTTGAACAGTAATTCAGCTTTAAGCTTTGAATGTGAATAAGTTTAAGAATATTCAAATATTCTTTTAAATTAAAATTATAAGAAACAATTAATTTCTTATGCTTTAATTCATTTATTCTAATTTCATAATAAATAATACTATTCTAACTGAAAATACTAAACTTTTTCTAGATGATTTACACAATTACTAGAATGTATATCACAAGCAAATGCACGAATACGCAAAGAAAGATATTTTTAAATCCATAATGAATAGAACATTAACTAATGCCTTAACTTGAATATATATCTAATAAGATAAATTTTAATCATTCTGCCCAATACTAAATTTTTTTTAGAATTCTAATCATAAATTATTTAATTTAAATAATCCATATTTTCATATATATTTGTATGCAATTCTTTTAACACTGATAAAGTAAGTAAAATATAATACGCATATAGAAAATTATAAATTGAATTACTATATTTTAATTTTAGATATAAAATATTTCAAAGATAATTCTTTCAATTTTTCAAATTTTGAGATTATGAATTCTATGATTATTGAATTATTAACTATTATTTTAAATCTTTAGACGCTTTTAGTAATTTATTTATTATAACGTATTATTTATCAAGAAAACTAAAAAAATTATACTCATATATTAATAACTTAAATATTTAGTTGGGAAACTCATTATTCACAAAGATTTATATAAGCTTATCGTCTCAAAATCTTAGTAAAATGCCCATATTTAGTAAAATTTTATTTTTAAACTTATTTTGAACAAATTTTAATTTCGATTAATGATAAAAAATAAAATACATCGAATAATGAAATTATATTCAAATTATTAAGCTTGATCATTCTTTTTTGTAATAGTTTATTTAAAATTAGCTTATTTGGAAAGTTGCCTGTTTTAAGGTCATACATAATTAAAATCATATATATATTATAATTACCTAGTCTCTATCAATGATTTATTATAATTATGATAGTAAAATAATAAAATATTCTAGTACAATGTTCTTAATACTTGTACTAACTAATTTAATAGAGAAAATGTATTTTTATTTTATGCAAGATATTTTTTATATATTAATACAAAATTAATTACAACTGAAATCTTCGATTTGACTTATTATTTAGTGTTTAAAATCAAAATATTTAATTAAAATTTAAATATAGTGAGTTTCAATATTTTTCTTTGTTACTTTAGTTTAATTATTAATGAAGGATATTGTTTAGTTTTTCTCATTTGATTAATTTAAATTAGAATAAGTTTTATCTATTCTTTATCATTTGTCTTTTGTATTAAGTAATTAAACATTAATCTCTTACATTTCCCCAGTAATAAATTAATTAAAAATTTTGTAAAATTGCTTTGAAATTTTAAAATATATAAGAATTCATCTTCTGCTATTTTCAGAATGATGTTTGAGAATGTTTTGTTTTATATGCTTATACTTTTGTCCATTCTTGAAGTAAGTAAAAATATTAAAATAGTCTTTTTATGAAGTATTTTTCAAACTGCGTTATAATCATGGCACATATATTCTCCAAACAATATTCACTTCATAAAATAATTAAATCAAAGCTAATTTTTATATCTGATGAAGAAATAGTTATATAAGGAAGTCATACCGCATTAACAAAGTTTTTATAATTGGAACCAAATTTGTCTATAGAAAAATTTTAATTAGTAAAATGAATAAAATTTTTTATTTTTAACCAAATTTCTTTTAATATATTTAATAAAGGACTTGATGTGTGTGTGTAATTAAAGTTATATAATTCAAGGCTGATTTTTCGTTTTTAAGACACCTCGAATTAACGAACACTCACAATTTTACGAACTAGTGGCTTTGTATCTAACATGGGCCCACAGATGTAATGATAATTTTAAATCTCGGTTATGAAATAAAATTTAAAAGAAAAATATCTCTGATTTCTTTTAGTAAAACACACACAACATTCAGTCATTACAAAACAGCAACAACTGTGTTACTCTTTGCTTATGCTATCCTTGCTGTAGATATGTCACGTGATCTTTAATATTAAATTACCCAAACATATCTAAATTTATAATAATAATCTTACATTGTTTATAATATAAAATAAAGATATTTGCGTAGTAATTATTTGATATAGCAATGCAAAGTTTAAAAATAAAAACGTTTAAAAAAATTTTTTTTTCCCAAAATATAGCAAATATTTTTTTATTTCTTATATTATCCGAAATGGCTATTGAATTTTTCTTTCAAATGTCTTAGATGTGATATTATTATAAATAAAAACGATATATTTCCCCTTTAAGAAAATATTTGTTCTTAAGATATAAAGAAACAAAATAGTAATTTTAATTTTAAGGTATCGTTGAAACATTGACATTTATTAATATTATGTGATAAAAATATTTATGATGTTAGCTTTTGGTTATTTTCTACGAATTTAAAAACAAAATATAAAATTTGAGTCATAGATGAATCGTACGCAACAGCCAATTACTTGTAAGTCTAAAAAAAATAAATAAAAAGAGATAGAGAAATATTTAGTGCTTTTTATTTTTATTCATTAATATTTTGTACTAATTAATTTGATTACAAAAATATCTATAATCTTATTTCTAAGGGATTTCTACAACCCTAAAATCTTATAAATCTCTAAAATTAAAAAGTTTTACAGGTTAAATATTTCAATTTTAATAGTATAAATATGTTATTTATTGCTTTAAATTTGACAAAACTCAGAAAATATTCAAAATTGGGTTTAACTGTTTTGCCTTCTGAGCTTTTCAGCCACTGGTAATTTTCTTAAGTTCATAATTAAGTCTCTTAGATTATTTATTTAAAAACATAATATTAAACTTAATTAGCCTTTGTTTAAATTGCATTTATCTGCTTTTAATTTAATAACCTAAAAGGCTTAATTATAAACTTAACAACTCTAATAACTGAATAGCTCAGAAACCAAAACAAACTATTTTGAATGAATTGTTTAAAAATAAAGATAAAAAAGTTTTTACTTAGTTGAATAATATAAAAAAAAATATTTGCATATTTTGTAAGAATTGAAAATTTAAAATGGTTTAAACCAAATTTTTTTAGAAGTAAAAGGATTTTCAGTAAGAAAGAGACCGTGTTTGTTTCTATATTTTGTTTCAATTCTGAAACATTTTCTGGGCATCTAATTTCATTAATATTTAGTTTTCTGTAAGTTTATATTGTCCCCATTTGTTGGCACACATTTCTTACAATAATCATAATAATTACTATATAATACTTAAAATATCATTGTTATAGTGTACTTAATAGCAAAGAAGCACATAATTAAATATTTTACAGTACGTGATTTCAATTCGTGTCATTGTTGACGGCTGACAAAGATAAATAATGATTCACATAGCATGTGAAATCATTGTTCTGGTGTGTAAGTGAGGGATAAAAATATCTAGTTTTCGATTTCGTGAAGTTTCTTGTTTGTTTTGAGATGCGCGTGAAATCGGAAGGCTTGGTAAACTTTTCAATGAGTCATATTTGTCGGGATACAAGTGATGTCTGGGTTTCTAGTATCTTCTGTGATTCATTGTGTCCAGTCATCAATCATGTTTTCCATAGATTAAAGTTCTCGGAATTCACGAGCTCGCGTTTGTTCTGAAGCATTTCCTTTAACTCATGCGTTGTGCGCTGGAAAAAGCCATTAAACAAAAGCAAATAATGAAATGTAATGAAATAAATTAAAACTTAAATGTTTATTTGAACTCTTTTCCGAAATGGTAAAGAAATCAATATAGTTACTTACACAGTACCTGATTTTCTTAATTTTATTGATTAAAAAATCAGCAAAAAGAATAAATATTTTTTTTAATGAACTGTATGTAGAAATCATTTATTTATCACAGTGGCAGTAATGCATACACTGGATTTAAAATTTGAAAGGAAATAATTTATTTCCATATAAAATTTTATGCTCATCTGTAATTGGTTAACTTTGAGAAATTGAAAGATGTTCAATATTCACAATAAACTGTTTTATCACACTAAATTGAACAACTAAAATTTTTACTAAATCAAAAAGTATTTAAGGATAAGATTTATTTTATTATGACATCAAAAACTGTTCATTATTAACTGTCTATTATGGCATCAAAAACTGCTCGTCATTGTTATAAAATGTTTTCATCACTGAAATGTTAAGTGAAATTTTTTTTCAATTAAAAAAATATCTAAAGGGATGATTTATTTTAATAAGGCATTATATAAAAAAAACTGCTCATTATTCTAAATAAACTGTTATTATTTTTAAATTGTCATGTGAATATTTTTTTTATTTTTTAAAGATTATATTGAGGAAAAGATATTTACTTATATGACATCAAAAGTTGCTCATTACTAGTTATTTGTTATGAATCTAAGCCAAATTTGATACATTAAGAAATTTCTGTCTAATTTTCTAAATTTTATAAATTAGCACTTTATACTTACTAGTTATTGCACTATTGCTGCTTCAATTTACAATCTTTAACTCAACAAATTTTAAAATTTTTTACTTATTTGATGTATGCGTTGTTGCTGTTCCATTTTACGCTCTTTCAATTAATTTTAAAAATTTATTAGATGCATGCATTATTGCTGCTGTAACTTACGATCTTTATCAATATTAACATTTAACAACAATTTTATAAATTTGTTTACACATTATTGTTTCTTTAATTTAAGATCTTTATCAACAATGAAATATGAAAAATATTTTGCTTTTATTTTTAATGTATTTTTAACTGTATTTGTAACATTTGATAAGAGGATAAACAATGACAAAAAAATGAGTCCTAAAATTTGCTTTTCAAGTGAATGCAGATAATTTAGAAAAAAATTATTATTACACTATCAAGATTTTTTTTATGTAAGATTGGAGGAATGCATTAAATTATATTGATGTATATGTTTGCTCCATAAAAAAGTTTTTGGTTTTCGATGCAGAAATAGCTTTATCAACATACATTCAAAAGTGTTATATTACTTTAGAATAAGAAAAAGCAAATTTCGTGCCAAATTCTTGAAAAACATTTGAGTGCCTTTACGTTTTCTATTGCAGCGAATTTTTTTCTTGGAAAATATTTAAATGTTGACAACACGAACGGACTATGTAAATGCCAAAGGGTGAAGTGTACATCATTTGAACATCTAGTCGGGGATGTTGCGGTGTCCTGGTTGGTTAAAAAGTGTTTCTCAAGAGAAAAACACCCAAAACAACACAAAAAATGAAACATTTAAAAGTAGTGAGTTCGAATAACCAAAGACCATCGTGTTCAATGAAGGTGGCTGGGATACGTCAGATAGGTTGTGGTCGCAATGTCTTCCAAGTGAAATGATACCTCTAGAGGTCAAATTTTAGTGGATAATCTGCTTGGTCTTTGTTTTTCAATTATGAAGACTTCCTCCCGGGTACTTCCATTTAACTCTCTCTAAATAGAGTACTCTTATTTTATATAGAAAATATTCTTATTTTTATAGTAGTAAGAAATCCAAGCAAATCAAAGAATTAAGGTACGTTGATTCAAAAAAAGTTTCTTGCTTCCAAAACCATTGCGAAACTTTCTGGTCAGTTAGTTTCACAAAAATCAGTCAGTCAGAAGAGAGCAATGAAAGCTTTTGCTGTGATCAGAAAAAATAAAATAATCAGAGGTTTGGGAGAGACTACAGAGCTGTAGATATAAGCTCTTTGGGTGAGTGAGACGGATTTATTTTCCCCTGAAGGAAGAGTTTCTAGAGAGGTGCTTTATAGTTCCCATATACTTAATTTTATTGACATCATTTACACGTTGAAAATACCAAGAAGAAAAAAGTTTCTTTACAACAAATTTCACATCGCATATTTTGATATAAATTTCGCTAAGGTAATAAAATTGTTCACTTTAAGAATTGAAGTTACTCGATTTGCGAAAATTAGTACAAAATATATATTTGTAGTTAATAACTTAATAATAAAATATTCATTATAAGAAATATCTCACCAGGTAAAGAATTTGGTTACATGTGATAAAATTTATTTAATATGCAAATTTTCCCATTTGATGAAATTTTATTCAAATAATATCGTCGTTGTATAAATACCTGAATAATATAACGTTCATTATAATATCTCATCATATATTTTAATAGAGTTTTTAGCTAAAGTAAAAAATTTTTATTTAATTTTATAGAACTTTTAGCTAAAGTAAATAATTTATTTTACAAAGTAAAATGAAATTTTATTCAAATTATATACTTATTGCAAATATCTGAATAATGCACAAACACACACACACATAACCTTCATTATAACTAATACCTCATCATATATTTTGATAGAAATTTTGCTAAAAGTAAAAAAACATTTTTAGGATTCGGATTGACTTTTACGAAATCATAGGGACAGGTAAAATGTTTTTTAAGATAGAAAGTCAACAGTAGTTTTAGTTTTGTGAAGTAAGCTTATTAATTTTAAAGAATACAATGTACTATCTTATCAGACAAGGTCTTCTGATTTCTATTATTCTAATTTCTCAGTTACTTTCCCAAATACATTTGAAAGGTACTAACTTACATTTTCATTAATAATGATACATAAATGTTACGCCATCACTTTTATTAATTATTCATTTTCATTTGAAAATTTCATGCTCTTGTATTTGAATTGATAATGATATTCACGCATGCTAGGGTGGATAAATCAGTTTCTCCCTCAAAGGACTTTACGTATCATCGCCAACACTGATAATTATAATGCAAATGTGTGTTTTATGAAATCACTTTTCGGAACATCCTCTAACATTCTCAAAATAACTCTAGAACTTTCAGTTTTCGGTCACGTGATATTTTACGCATTTTCTGTATCACCTAAATAAAGGGATGGATAAACATTTCAAAATTAGAAAATGCTTCCCTAAGTTAAGAGAAATTTTAAATTTTATTGCATATATCAATCCTTTTCTATCAAAAATCGGCACACTTGATTTGAATGAACTGATTTCTTATCAAATAAGATAGTTAAGATAAAAAAAATGTTTGTATATAATTAATATAATTTTGAATTGAGAAAATATCCACTTAGTATTTTACACTGACTAATATTAATCAATAAATCAGCTCAAATATAACTTATACCAGTTTGAAAACTGAATTTCGCAACTGAAAAGGTTATTGAATGTATGATTTATATCATTTCTTTAACGCTAATCTTCAGAAATAATTCATTTGGAAAAATTAGGTAAGGTGAGGTTATCGCAAAAAAAAAAAAAAAAAAAAAAAAAAAATGGGGTAAAACTTTATGTTTAGAGATTAATAAAAGCTTTAATAAAAATTGCTAAAATAATTTTTGAAAGTTAATTAATAACTAATTGAAAGTTAGTTAAAATAATTTAATAAAATTGATAAGTTAATAAGAACTGGTTTCAGTTTGAAAAGACATGACTGGTTCATAATTTCGAAAAATTGATAAATTAATAATTAAAATGATGGATCCAGATGATATGTTGATAGTTATCAGGAAATGATTGTAAAATCAGCTATTTTTTTAAATATAGATTGATAATCAAATGATGGAGATTGAAGAAGAAAGCGTTTGTTGACTAAATGTTAAAAAAACCTTTAAAGTAATAGGGCTGAAATATAAGGAAAAAATATGTCTGAAAAATAGAGTGAGTGAAAATTAGAATCTATCAATCTGTTTTAAAAAATCAGTTTCCATCAGTTTTAAGAAGAGAATTCGTTGACAAATCAAAAACCCAAGCGAAGAAAAGTGCACCAATTCCAATTTTCCCTTAAGAATTTCTTTTTTTATACAAATGATATGAAATTCTTATGTGATCGAAATAAGTACAATTTTGGAAATATATATTACTTTTATTTATTTTTCGCATGCCTCATTAAACCTATTTAAATAATAATTTAGTTGTTTATTAACTCTAGATAAAATGTCTTGCCTTTCAGTTTAAAAAGAAACTATCAATGTAAAGAAGAAAGAAAGTTATTTGCGATATGGTGGAATATTTATTCAATTTATGAATCACATAATTGTAATGGTAAATTTCATTTGTGATCACTTGGCATATTTCTTGACAATAAATAAATAAATTTCTTGACAATCAGTTTTAATTAATAATGTCATTGTCTTATTTTAATTTAAATGATATAAATAAAAGTACAATATAAAGCGTAGATATTATATTACGAACTAGGAAGCGAAAAATTCGAAAGCTTTACACCTTAGCTCTAAAATGTTTTACTTAAAATTATTTTAAAATACTTTCGTACCTAAAGCTGAAATCAAGTCTTTTAGTGATGAAATCATGATTGTTGCTTAGGACTGTAATAAAATCAACCTAAATTTGAGTAAGTGGGATTGGATCCTATCCAGATTATAATATGTTTTTCGTAACAGATCTTGTCTTGTAGAAGGATCTGAAGTAACAAACTCAATAGATATATATTAAGTTGGGGAAAAAGAAATTCATTATTTTGTCGATAGATGACTAAAGTAATCGATATCTCGTCAAGTATTGATGAAACAACTTCAGATTTATGCTTGTTCGAAAGGTGACATTTTGCACTAAGTTAATTCATTTGCTTTGCTTTTTTTTTTTTTTTTTTTTTTTTTTTTATCTATTCAGCTATGAGTTAAATAAAGTTAAAAATGGAAGTCAACCTGAAAAAAATTCAGTACATTTCATAATTTCATAGTTTTTCTTTGATAATGGGGAAAATGCAAGATAGGCAGTTAAAATTGTGGATGATGTTTATTGCTGAGATACTGTAACAGCCAGTTACGTGCAATTTTGCTTTAGTCGATTCCGTTCTGGTTTTTTTAACGTTAAGATGCTCCTCGTACGGGTATAACACCATTAAAAATCTTGGTAAAATATCAAATGATTAAAGTTGTCCACATTTTAACAGTCGCAGCATACCCCGGGACCTAAAGATTAACCTTAAGATAAATTTAAACCGTTTTCACAAAATGAATCTGAAACAAGCTACATAAAATTCACGTAAAATAATTGATTTCTTTTTCCACAACTTAATATATATGACTGTGTTTGAGTGTGACACGAGTTACTTGCCATTAAGCGTAATTCTTTTAAGTTTTCCTATAATTATGTGTATTTTTCTTGTTTAACGCTCAACATAAATTTTTCCTTAAGGCATATCTCTAATTCCAATTTAACTTTCAAGCCTATACTGTAAACATCTTACTAGGTATTCCCATAATTGTGATTACTGTAATCATAACAACTAAAATAAAAAAAAAATCAATTCACGAGACATAAAAAAAATTACCAGTAGTTCTACTACTGATCAAAGAATGGGTTTGCTTTACAATGTTTCATATCAGTGCAAACCATTCGCTTTCAGCACTGTAAAAGACTTTAAAAGCATACAGACTAATTAATTACATTTCGTTTCCAAGCATCAATGTTTCAACCTTAATCTCATGGAGAATGATCTGAAGATGTCTTTTGTTTCAAACTTTAAATTATTTTAGTTGTAATACTCGATTTTCTCTTAGCTTAAAATAGTCGTCTGTTTGGACAAAAAAAACTAATGTGCACAATATTTTGGTGCATTTAATATTGTAATTAACAGTCGTGTTGTAACATTACATTTTTGTAATACGTATTTCTGGTACATTTTACAGTCATTTATAATATATGTACAGTCGAAGCTCGATAATACGACTCTCTGCGACCCAGAGTAAAAGAGCATACTTACAAAACACTTATTTTCGGAAGAAAAAATTAGGAATGGTAGTTTGCCTTTTTTGCATAATTGATTTATGCAAAACATAATTTTCCATTTCACTTAAAGGAGATGGATAAATTATGTTCTGAATTTTGTCTTGTTTTCCAAAGAACATTTTAAAATTTCAATGCAATTGAAACAGTTTTTATACTAAGAAGTGACGGTATTATGTCTTCATATTCTTCATCCTACGTTAATACAATTTCTTCTTGTGAACAGTAATGGAAAATCCCGTTACTGTTCACAAGAAGTTTATTTTTGGTTATATTTTTGACGCATTGTGTTGCATAAACAATTGTAGTATATTCGTGAAAATTTAAATTTTCACTAAACGAATTTCTTTTCGAAATTTCTAGAAACATTTTCATTTTTTCATGAAAATGTTCTTCTTTAATTATTTTAGCAGTAGATTCCATTTGTGACTGCGTTATGAAACTAGTATGATGGGATCAATTCTTGAGCCTATTTTCCATCACGTCATTCTATGCTGCTTCAAGAGGTACAAAGCTGTAAGAATATTTACTTGATAATGCTTCATCCAATGCAGAAACTATTATTTCCAAAAGCAGTTTCCTATAATCACGTTTGAAGCTCATAATGATCTCTTGATCTACAGGTTAAAGAATCGAAGTGACGTTTGGTGGAAAATATTTCACAGCAAGTGAATTCAAATATTTTATTTGGCAATACTTAATGCAATCAATTATCAGGAAATTTTCTGACAGTTATCAATTATTAGGAAATCTATCTGTATTTAATTGACATTTGCTTAATCATGCAACGTAACCACTCCTCAAAAATAAAAATGCTTTCCACTATTTAGAATTGTTTTTACAGGTAACTGATGAAATTTCGATACGTTTAAAATACCTTGGCTCTTTGACTTGACAACATTTAACAATTGCTAAAAGTTTTTCGTTGATTAACATATCTGCATACAAGAAACATAAGTCTTAGTTAGGCTGTTGTACTTTCACTTGCAGTTTCATGTAGGAAAAATGAAAAAGCTGTTAGGCTTCATCCTATAAAAAAGTCCAAGCTTATGTGCATCAAAAATGTATGGAGCGCAGTTTTCCCCAAGATATATTTTAGTTTTTCTTCTTTCCGTTTCTTGACTGTTAAAACCTTGAGAAAACTATTTTCCACATAAAACTTCCAGAAAGAAAGACCGTATCTTACTTTAAATTTCTGCAACCATCCACATGGTGCTTTTAATGCAGATTCATCAATGTCTATTTGTTAAGCAAAACTTAGTGCTTATCATTTTAATAAATTTTCGTGTATTGGAATATTTATAATCACATTATTTTTAACCATTCGTGTTATCCATCTTTAAGCTTCTGAAATTTTCCCGCTCGAGATAAATTCTAGATGTTATGACATACAATCCTTCTCTTTTGAAAAATCGGATGCCTGCAGTTAATTATACCAAATAATGTACATCTTGAGTTTAAATTACCTAGCAGTTTGACTTTTCTATCACTTTTCATATACTTCATTTAAGATTTTTATTTTGGTCTTTTATGATATCACAATGTGTTTGTTTGAAGCTTCCATCTTGATCAATAACGAAGATGTAATTCTTGTTTGCAAGTCTTTGATTTGCACGAGGAAAAACAAATTAAAATGTTCACTTTGCATTTACTTTCATCAGAAGTCATACAACTGGAGCCAGACAATCCTTTCCATCAATTAGGTGTCATATCGTACTTGTGTGACAGTAAATAATCCGAAGTGCATAATTATGAAATTTTAATTTTTCGAGTAGACATAAGTATTATGTTTCTATCAATCCTTCATTCCGAACAAGTTTTTTGAAATTCAAACAACTTGAATGCTTTTGCTATTTCATCCCATATTCTGGTGTAAAAGAAGAATAAATTGACAGACTTTTATCTCAATTTATAAATTTTGTTACTAATCATTCCTGAAACAACTTTCACTATCATTAATGAAAAATATTTTTCCTATCTCACTAATATAAATAATAATTACAAATCCTTTTAATATTTCCTTTACTATTTATGCAGTGTGATATTAAACAAAATATTATATAAATAAAATTAAAGAAACAAACGTTATTAAAACAAAATTCATTTTTCTATTTACCCTTGATTGAAATAGTTCCCTACACTATGAAAATTATATTGCAAATTTAAAATTATTTTAAATACCTTAGCATCATTTGTTGTCTATATAGTATTGATTTAGATTATGAATTTAAATTCAAACAGGTAAGAAATTTACATGATAAACAAACGTTGTTGTGAATTATTAGATGAAACAAATTTACAAATGAAAATTCATTTTGAATTTCTTAATATCAGTGGTTATTGTAAAATTTAATTACAAAGACTTAAAGAATTATAAATTTTTAAAAATCAAATTTAATGTTAATTATTAAATAAGTAAGTTCTTAAGAAAAAATATGTAAACAACTTTAAAAAATTGGCAGCCATCTGGGATTTAATTTGTTACTGCTATACTATATTTTGACAGAAATTCGGCTGTCTATATTAATTCTATCTTGGTGTGCTCAAGATTGGGAATATCTTAATTAGCATTGTAAGACCAATAATAACATATCAGGAAAAACGTAGCATCAACAGTTGGTCCAATTTTGGTTTATATAAGCTCTTACTGCATTGCCGAAATTTTGGACCCCATGATAAGAACAATCTTGGCTTACCTTGGCATGCTTAATACTTGGGATAACTTGAAGCTCATTATAGGTCCACTATTAGGCTTATTTTGGCATGTTGTATATTGGGAAAAACTTGATGTCCTTTGTTGGGTTATCTTGGCAAGATTGACAATATTGGGGCAAGCTATTTTACTACTTGGGATGTAATCGACTGAATTTGAAGTAGTATTTTGATCGAATTGTGTTTACAGCACAAATAAATTTTAATTAACATTAATAACATATAAAAAATAAAAAACAAAACCATATTTGCTGAAAAATTTCCCACGTGATTTTTTTTTTACCTCAAAACGCTTACATATGTCATTTCATTTTGAAAATTCTGAAAGCATTTCGTTAATTGGTCATTTGCTACATCTCTGTGATTGTTTTCACCCTCAAGACTGAATTCAAGTAGAATTTATTGTTTGAACTTCCTAATTTGAAAAGATCCGAAGCAATTGCAAACATACATACCCCATAGAAATGAAATTAAGTAAGTGTCGTACTTAAATCTAGATTACTAATTGTTTATCTACTTTGCTTACTTGGCTATAAGTGTTAAAAATAACATAAATTTCAGCGTCTATCTTTATTTTACTTTGTATTTACATACTTCATTCTCTAAATCATAATAATTAGATTAAATGACATTGAGTAACAAAGTGTACCATTTTCCATTTTTAACTCTATGTAAATCACTTTTTATATTCCATAATGTTTTAAAAGTACATATTATTCTATATATACACTTACATATGTATCCAATTGAAAGTAAAGTACTTTAAAGTATCAGGAATAATTTATTGGAGAGCTTTATTGTTACGTTAAAGCATAAATTACAATAATATTAAAGTTAGAGTGTGGTCCAACCAAAAGGTTGAAACAAAAGCCATTGTAGTAAGCCCAATTCGTTATTGTGTGAGATCTTATAACGATTGCATTCTCTATTTCCAATAAAATATTTAACCTTATTAAAAATTCATGCGAAATAAAATTGAACGAAAATCAGTATATATATCAAACAAATAAAACTTTTGGAAAAATTAATGCAAACTTTGATTTTAAAAAATTCGCATCTTGCTAAACAGATCTTGGAACCAATCAATGGAATTGGAAATCTGGGAATCAATCGATAGCTCAAAGTATTTTATTATTTTTCTATTCGAGTAAGGCTTGTAACTTTTTGTTCTAAGTTATAAATTTTTTATATTTTATATAAGGTTTAATTAACTAATAATATATTATGCATATTTTAATGAATTAAATTTTATAAATATTTGCTTCAAGGAAATTTAAACAGTAAATAATTACAGTTTTGTGAAGAAAATTGGATTCTTACCCTAGCGGCATAAAATGAAACTGTACCATATTGTGCTACATATCTAAGTTTCATCTCTATTATGTTATTTGACTTGTGATTAGAAAAAAAAGAAATTTTCTGAAGTGTATCAATGTTGTGCGTGAAAGGCTATAAATATATCTCGTAAACTGTAGATATCAAACACCTTATATATCTAGACTGTCTATCAAATTATGTGAAGCTAGATTGTCAATTTATAGCATAACATCAAAATGAGTAAGAATTTCGGTAAAAATAAATTAAATTTGAAGCTACCACCCGGTGCTATCGAAGTCAACAACAGTGATCCTCCTGGAACTGTTGAACCTAATAATGAGTAAGTAAACATATGTTTCCAGTAAATCAACATCTATTTAAAAAAATAACATTTTATTGTTTGATGTTGGAAATCCGAGGATTTTTAAGTGAAATTTAATACTTATATGTTATGTGTAATACCGGGAAATGGTTTAATTATCAATCTACATATAATTAACACTAATAATGCTGTAATTTTTAGCAAATAACTTTGATCAATGTTTGATTTTCAGGCTAACTTGAATCATTTCACATCTGAATTCAATGAATTAATTTTTTGCTGGTTGAATATATTTAATCGATTTACTCATATGACGACATTGAGTACTTAATGATCTAATGAATCTTCAGATATTTTATCTTCATTAGAAAGTCCTGCTGAAGATTTTTTCTCCAAGACTAATTAAGAAATGTTTCTAATGTAACAGTTTAAGTGACAAGTGGTAGAATTCTTATAAATTAATAATGTATGATAATAATGCATTAACTATTGGACAAAAGATAATTAGACTTTGTGTTAGCAATGCATTTGATTTAAGCAACCACCACAGTTCACCAAATTATTAAACTTATATTCAAAGACCAAAAAAGTAACAGAAATCTTTTTAAACTATATAAGATTTTAGTGCTCTAGTTAATTGAATAATTATTATCTTTCATTTTTCTTTTTTTAACAAGTTAAATAAATATGGCTTCCTGTTTTACGTAATAGATACTTCCTTTTTTTTTTAAATTTATATTAATATAACTCCTATTAAAAATAATTTATATCTGTACTGTTTGATGTACTAATATCATATTTTTGCTATTTATATTTCAGCGTCATCATAAACAATTTTGATCCAAACCAGTTTAGTGCCACACAAATTGCTTCAAGATTGTTAAATACAAAAAAAAATCTAAGATGTGCATGCTAATTATGTGACATTGATGCTAATGCCTTAGAGTAATGACTCTTATACAACTTATTATGTAATTTAAAGTGTCTTATATAAGAGTTGCAAATTTATTAAGAATTAATATGCACAAAAATCTTTCAATAAATGTTGTTTCTATTAATGTCCTATTTTTGATAAAAAGGCTATTTAAAATATGTAATTTATATTATAATTACAAATGAAAATGTCTTCACTGAAATAAATCAACAATACGCTTGAATAATTTACACTAATCAAGCGTAAATTATGCATTTGATGAAATTTTGTCTGTTAAATCTTGTTTAATGGCTTAGTTACATATTCTTTATTATGAAAAGTATATGGTTTATTTTTAAGATTGTTGGTTTTTGCTTTATGTAAATTTTTGTAAGAAAATAGTTGTAATGAAGTTGATGTTTCTTTGCAACATGTAAGTATAATTGTTTGTTTAGGAAAAATAATCCAATAAGACATTGGGGTCTGGACATTTATAAACTCTTACTAAAGATCGATATGATTTGAAGCTTCTTATTTCTAAACTGCAAATATGTAAACTAGTTGAGAATATAAATACTTAATGTAAACTAGTTGAGAATATAAACTTGAGTTAATTGTTATATGTAAATTCATTTATTAGATTAGTTCTAGAATGCATGAGAATTATGGTAAGTGCTTGATGGTATCCAGCACATTTTGCACTTATGCTGAATGTTAATTTTAGTAGAGTGCAGAAAGATATTCAACCTATCGGCAAACAAATTAATTTCATGCCAAATGGTGAGAAAAAAGGAAAATATTTGGTGTAAAGAATATTCAATCAAAGATAAATTTTATTGTACATTTTGCAAAGTAATTGCATACATGTATTTTGACACTGAACAATGGATATTCATTACATACATATATTTTGCACAATGATGTAAGATTTGTAAGTTATTTTACTGCATTCATTGCCTTTCAAAAGGACTTCTTAAATTGTAATCTGGGTTACATCTATGCAACATAAATACAATTGAAAATTTTGAATTGTATTTATGAACTTATCGAGTCTTTGTTATATGATCTAAGAACCATAATATTAAAAATATATAACTGCATTCTATTTTATAATCCTATCTTAGATACCATCGTGAGATAATTTAAAATACCTTTTTTAACTATGCATTTTTAAAGTAATTCTTATGAGAATATTTCAACTGAATTTTCTTTGAAAAAACCCTAATATTTTATTTGTTTTTATTATTAATTTGATATAATTGAGTTAATTAGAAAGAAACTGACACATAACAATTATGTCTGATCTGGCAATTTTTAACTATCAAAAAAGAGAAACATACACTATCAAATGTTTCTATTTTGGTACAATAAGCTAGTTATCTGGCTTATTTGACAGCAACATAGTTGATATTATATGGTTGAGTAAAAAACTCAATGGATGTTGATATATTTTTTCTTTTTTTAAAAATTACCATACATTCACTTTTTTTTCTGTAAGATTAGGTAATGTTAGAATGATACACCTTGCCAGGATTACATATTTTAGTAATGAAAGTATATTTTGCATACCTTAACTTGATTTCTCAACAAGTAAAGTAGCAGACTATAATGTAGTTCAAAAAAATTTACTATATTAGAGAGTAAAATGTTAGGATAATGTAGTTACTACCTAAGATTTCATGAAAAATGAATTACTTAGTACTGATCATCATTTCAAATAACATAATTGATTCCAATTTCTCTTGCCAACTAAATAAATATTTTACATTCAATGCTAAATAAGTTAATCTAATTGAACTTTTCTATGCACAATCAGACAAATTATAGTAAATTATTTTGTGTTCAGTGATTCAGAACTGGATAATAAATTTGAACTAAGTATTTATAAGATTTTATTCCAACCAAAAGCTATGTTTCATTTTCAATTATTAAAAACAATTTTATTAAAAGTTTGAAAATGAAAATTTTTATATTTTAATAAAAAAATTTAAGTTTTAAAAATTTCCTTAAAATTATTGAATCAATATCAAAGCTATATAGAAAAGATGTTTGATAAAAGTTTAAAATTATGTATTGAAAGGATATATACTGTTTTACTTTTTTAATAATTAAATTTAGTAAGTTGGAATAAATTATTATATTCTGTTAATAATATATTGCAATCACAGCTTTGCTACCTTTTTTTAATGTAGCAAGCTTATGACCTTAAATTGCATTTGATAGAATTTTATTATCATACTTTTCTCTCTCTCTGTATCAATTGCCCGAGTTGGCAGCCTAATGGGTTTACTTGGATTTTGGTTTAACAATTTGTGGATTCAAATCCTACCATGGCCTTGGGTGTTTGTAATGGTTTGAAATCCAAATTCAATGGAAGGTTGTGGTTTAATTAGCTCTTGTGATAAAAAAAATGTCCTTAGAGCATTAAACAAAATCTATGTGTATACTGTAAAAATGTTAACATTATTTTACTAATGATGTAAATTTTTTTGAATATTAATGAAACTATTCCTTTTTTTATTAATTTTATTTTTCCTTTAAGGCTTTATTTAAAACTGTGAATATTTTAGACTGCATTATTTTCCTTTATAGCAGATCTGTTCTGGATACAAGCTTTGAAGCTTTGCAAAAAAGCTTGGAAGGATTAGAGCTTGATGATCAGCAAAGAAAGAGGCTTGAAGCATTTTTAACTCAGAAACAAAAAGTTGGAGAATTGGTTAATGAAGATCTAGAAAATTTAGGAGAATTAGGAGCTGGCAATGGTGGAGTTGTTACCAAAAATTTGCACAAGCCCAGTGGGCTTATTATGGCTCGTAAAGTAATCTATTTTTTCTTGCATTAATTTTTATGATTATTTTATAAAATAATAGATACTGCTTGAGTATTTAAAATTTTTATAGTTTTTTGCAAAAGTTTACTAGCCATTTGTAGAATCTTCAATTTTTAGCTTAAAAAAAAAAAAAAAAAAAAAAAAAAAGAGAAATTTAGATGGGTTTATAGTTTAAAAAAGAATAATCAAAATTAGTAGCTTTCTCTTATGATTTAATTTAAGAATTTGTTTTTAAGGGCTTATGATTTACAGTTTTCCCACAACTTTCTCCTTATTTTCTACTTAAGAATGTTAAATCATTCTTAAAAATAACAATTCATATTTTTTATTTTTGTTTTTTAAGCATTATGATTCTTATACATATTTCAATTTAGTTGGGGATGAAATAATTGTTTCCTTTTAATTGTCAATTATTTAATATTTCCAAATGTAACTAAGAATTTTAGGATACATGTGTGATATAAAGTAAATTGAAATCATGTTTTATTTAACTAAAATATACTTTAGTCATAGGAGTCTAGAAAAATAAGTTACAATATTAGAAATTAAGAAGTGGAAAAAAATTCTTGAATGATGGAATTTTTGCCAGTTAAATATTTAAAATTTTATTTTAAATTAATATATTTATTAATAAAACATTTTTGATTTTATTTTGTAATTTGAAGAAAGAATTAAGTGGAAATTTTTAGGTTTATTTTATATATATATATATATATATATATATACATTGCTGGTCCCAGCATATTGAATACCACTACAACACCCTAAAGGAAGTATGCAAATCATGTGACATTTAGGTCTTGCATTTATGGCAATGAGATATGCAAATCATTAGTATTTCAGTGCATGCATATAATACAGGTTGGGGGATCTATTAGCACTGTATAAATAGAAAAGAAATTACCGATTTAAAGAAAATCACAATTATTATTTCCCTCTTTTTTTTGCATAAGTTTCTTTTAGTATGTCTTGTAAAAAACATCAAGCATTTTTCTACTAAGTTTCTGAATTTGTCCAAGGGAGAATAGTAACATAGAGATTACAGAATATCTGACAGAGAGATCAGTGATTTTATTGGATGAAACCAAACAATTGTGGCACAGCTCTTTATTTTTTGGATCCAATAGGAAATGGCCTATCAATTGAATTGAGTACACTCACCTCGTTGCACCTCTGCACATGATGATAGGCAAGTTGTGCACTTGGCAGTGATGGATTGCTCAGTTACTCCACAAACAAATACCAGAGATTCAGTCTATTGCACATCATTTGTTGTCTGCTTATACTCTTTAACATGTTTTACACTGAGTAGAATGTCCACAAAATGTCCATTGTTTCCTTGATCTTTTACTCAAAACCACTGTCATTTGCAGCCATTGTTTAAGTGAACAGTAGATATAAACATTGACATGTAATAACATGTCTTTACTGATGAATCCTGCTTTTGCTTGCAACACCATTATGGTTAAAATCGAGTGAGAGACTGTTGAATTATTGTGCTATTCATCACTACATTGTTCCTTCACTTGGTATCATGATTTGAAGTGATATTAGATTTTACTTTCAGGTCCCTCTAATATGCAATACTGGTAAACTGAACAGCCAGCACTACATCTCTGGAAGGACATGGTGTTAAAACCCATGGTCCATAGCTTTAGTACTTTCCCTGAGCCGGTTGCCTGTTGTAACATAGCTGTTTTTCAACAAGATAGTGAGTGATCACACTAGGCCTATGGTGTTCAAGAATTCTTCTGTGCTTATCAGATTAAATTAAGTTTTGGCCTTTGTTTGTTCTCCTGATCTATCCTCAGTGGAAAACTTGCAAAATAACTGGCATGTGACAGTCCACTTGCTGCTACACCAGTTCAACTTTGATATACGTGGAAGCTGTAGGAATCTCTATACTCCAAAGATACATCCAAAGTCTCCGATTTTATGCTAAATCTGTGACATTGATTATTTCTTCACTAATTATTTTGTCATCTACACTGCACAAGAGGCTGTTATTTCAGTTATTAAATCAAGGTTTTATATACTATTGGCCAAATAAATTTTGCTGCGAAATCTATTTTCCCCGGTTTTGCATTTTGGATGGCCAGTATATATATATATATATACACATGTATCACACACACACACTCACACATTTGCACAACATGTGGACCCAAGTCCTACAGTGCCCATATCTGTTTTCTTTATCGAGGGCCTTTGGGTGCAGAGCATATATTCCAATTAAATGGTTAGCCTAATACAGAATTCCCAGTATTTAGTCCTCAAGCATGCTTAATACTCATTTTAATTGATCACCTGAATGGATGAAAGGCTGAGTTGATTCACTCCACCCAGCTAGCAACTTTGGAATTGTGCATTAAAAGTGATATGTGCTACCATCACATCACCAAGCTTCATATATTTATATTTTAATTGCTAATTTCTTGTTCTGTTATGGAAATTGTAAATAAATTCATTGCAATTGAAAAACTAAACTCAGTTGCATGACATGGGGCTAAGGCCCACAGTGCCTATACCTGTTTCCTTGATTGAGATACCTGGCATGCAGAGCATATGCCCCACTTAAATGGGCTGATACAGAACTCCCAGTGTTTAGTTCTCTAATATACTTGATATGCATTTTTTTCGAATCCCTGAATGGATGAAAGGGTGAGTTGATCTTGCCCTGCCCAAAGATCAACACTTGGATTGTGCCTTGGAAGAGCAATGCACTACCTTGAGGCTTCATATATATATATATATATATATATATATA
>JAPDSC010080277.1:25107-77381 GCA_026290005.1 Latrodectus geometricus
ACACACATCATCATCAGTAGCTCGACAGTCCTGGGTGTACCCAGGCTTTCTTAAGAAGGCCGTGTCATTCTTTCCTTCTGCATGCCACATATTTCCAGTCTTTGACCCTAATTGTGTCAAAGTTTCTTTGGAGGCAGTCAGCCCATCTCAGTCAGGGTCTACCTCTTTTTCTAATTCCTAGTTCTGTGTTGAAAATTGTTAGTAAAATCTTTGCGGTTAATAAACTATGGCAAATATTTAGCATAAAAAATTTCATATCCTTACACTATCAATGCAGCTACAGTTTTTAGTGGTAGGTGAATTAATGAAATTAAAATGTTTTCATATTTTAGCTGGCAATTAAAATCCTAGAATAAACATCTATCATTTTTCTGTGAAAGAATTTAATGTTAATTTGGTATATTTTAACAATGTTTTTGATTCTATTTATGAGTGGAATCAGTTTTAGAATTTGATTAACTTTTTTTGTTTAATATCATATCAACAAAAATGTTTTTAGTGATCACTCTACATTGAGGTTAAATTTAGAAGCCTATTAATTATGTAAAGCTATTAACTTAAATTATTACCACTAACTAAAGTTGCTCTGTTTATTAGGTTTTTGTAACTTTTAAAATAATTTTGCTTTACTTAAAATTCATCTTCTTGCTTTTCGTCTTACTTAATATGCATAAAACATCAAATAAAAAAGTTGTAGAAACTTTTTTAAAAAAAAATTCTGCATTTTAGATTGTTTTCTTAGAAAAATATGGTAAAAAAATTAAATATGTAGCAGTACTTATTAATGTTTTCAATGTAGGGTAAAATAAGTTATGAATTTCTAAGAAATTTTAATCTGAAAATACACATTGACCTGTATGCAAATATTAACAAATGAATCTTGTACATTTTAATAATTTTCTAGTATGTAGGTGAGAATACTTTTAAGATTTTGTTATAAGTTAAGCAGTTTTTAAAATGCTTTAACTTTAAACTTAAAAACATTTTAAAATGTACTCTTTATAGGATTTTTGAGACTTGAAGTAGCAGCTAGTGCAAAACAAATTACACTAGATAATCTGACAATCTGTTTTGTAGAATTTTGAAGATTTTTGTTAAATCAACAAAAATCTTCAAAATTCCAGAAATTTATTATTTAAAACATTTATGTAAAAAAAAAAAGTTAAGAAGTCAAAATCACATTTTTTTAACATTTTCAAATATAAATAGAGCTTTTTCTTAAAAAAACTTTATTCAACAGTAAGTTTCTTTCTTTAAATATTTTGGAGTGAGAAATTCATTTATATTTAAATATACAAAACGAAGTGTTGCAATTGTGCCTTGAAGAAAACTTTTTGAGGCAAAAATACATTCTTTATTATCTTATTAATATATTTAGAAAACTATAATGTTTTCTAATTTTCAAACATTTTAATTTGTGTAATTTGAGATTTGTAGAAATAAAATTATTTTTTTCTGTTAAACAATATTTTTTTGATTCTTATAAAAATTTAATTTTTTAGAATGTTAAAGTGTTTAAAAAAATTAACTGTTGTGTATCATAGAAAATGCACTAAATTCATGGTAAAGTTTTCTATACTGTGTCATCTGTTTTATTAGAATTATTTTTAACATTTTGTTTATCATTTGAATACTACTTTCATTCCCAATTTTCTGAATCTAACATGTCATTTTATAAGTATTAATGTAACACAGATATTCACAAATATAAAATCACTTTTTACTATATTATAATGTTCTATTAGTTTTAGCATATTTTTAAAATCATATAATTTTTACTTCTCTAGCTTATTCATTTGGAAGTAAAACCTGCTATCCGAAACCAAATAATTCGAGAATTAAAAGTATTGCACGAATGCAATTCTCCTCACATTGTAGGATTTTATGGTGCTTTTTACAGTGATGGTGAGATAAATATCTGCATGGAATATATGGTAATTATTTAATTCTGAAATTAATTCATTTTAAATATAGCTGCCCTTCTCTTTGATTAATATCTTCTATTCTAAAGGATTTTTAAAATAACTTAAATGAATGTAATATTTCTGTTATGAATGTGAGTTGTCTGTTTTGCTGTTTAATATTTCTTTATTATTGTCTCATTTCTTTTAATGGGCAAATACTTTTTTAAATTTCATTAATCCTGAACAGAAACAATTTCTATCCATATGTGTAAAATTATGCATTGCACAATAGCATAAAAACATTAAGAACTCTTAAAAGTGCAATTTGTTTTTTAAAAAAATTCAATGTTGTGAAATTAATTTAACAGTAATAAGTTGTCTAGGTTGATTTTTATGATGTTATATAAAAAATTACTATAGGCTACTGAATGCTTTTAATTTCCTATTCAAATTCCATAAATCTTTTCGGGACAGGCAACTCAGACATTTACTAAGATGTCTCTTTTCCAGGTATGTGCATATGCACTGTTGGAAAATAGTACAGTAGGAAGGGTGTTTATTTGCAACATGATTTTTTTATGAGAGAATTTTTGTTGAGAATACCATTATTCACAAAATAGTAACTATTTGTCATTTAATATTATTTTTGTTTGCTATTCTAAAATCTGCTAAAATCTTGAACTTATGTTGATAAAAAGATTGTGAATATTATATAGTTTATTTATTATTATATAATTTATTGTTTTTGGAGTTCTTGTTATTGGAATACTGTCTCCCAAATGAAAATATTAATATATAAGAGTTTTTAATCGTTCTAGCTCAAATGTATATCAATATATTTTTGTCAGTAAAAAGTGATAGAGAATTTGATAATTTGTCTTTCAAAAAAACACGTGAATCATCCATCCTGCAATTAATTAAAATCAAAGATAAATGAACAGTTTTATTATTGAAGTCATCACATTAGTATCTATTTCTCTAAATTTTAGAGAATGAAAGAAATTATACAAATTGAGTGTATGCCTGTAATTAAAGAGTACTCTGGATGATGTATTAAAACAAGTGTAAATTTATTAGTTACTATTTATTTCACCACCCTTAGCATTTGTTGGTTTCAATACACTTCTGTAAATGTTTTATCAAATTTTCAAAATATATATTAAAATTGACATACATTTATGAATGCCCTTAAAAGTTTTAAAGGAATTTTTTTTATTCAATTAATAAAATGAAAATAGTAATCACTACAAGGCAGTTTCTATCATGATAATAATCGTATATTGTCAAAGTATTGGGTATTTGTGGAGTTGCATTGGATGAATATTTTGTGCAGAATTTTCAAATAATGATTGTAATGTGCAGAAATCAACATTGTGCAAAATCTGTATATTTTTTTGCTATGTTTCATCAAGTTTTAAACAATGTAGTTAATGCAATTGCTACAATTTACTCAAATAATAATCTGTATTAATAGTTTGGGTTGTCAATTTGAATCCATGAAACTCAAAGAAAATTCTCAATATCACCTTGAATTGTGAGTGATGTAGACTTCTTTTTGATTTTATCTTTCAAGTGTTTTTCATCTGATTGCTGAATTGTTTCTATGTCAACCATAAACCAAAGTTTCGTCTTTAGTAATTAATGTTTTATAAAGAAATTGCTTTATGAAATCATATTCTAAGCCGCTTTAACACATTGTTGTTTTTGGAATAAATTAAAGTTCTTAGGATGACTTGATATACACGTTGCAATCTCAAATGTTGTTCATTTAAAACTACTTGACAAGAACCAAATAATATAGGTACTCATTTAGTAATAACTATTATTCAAATGAGGATCACGAATTATGAGATTGCTGGTTATTTTCAACTGAGTCTGTACTATCTTTTACTAACTTTTTATGCTAATCAAATATTTATTATTTTTGATAAATAGTCATCTTCAAAAAGAGATCTTTGCAAAGTTTCGAATGCTTTATACTAGAAACTTCATTGACAAAACAAAATTTTATGCATGCTGTTTGATCAGTAACATTTTGCCGCTTTGTAAAATCGGTAAAAATCAAAATAAATACCTATTGAATGTCTCCTCATGTTTAAGGAAATTGTAAAGTATAACTTGTTATAAATAATAATGCCTTGATAAGCAGCATCATTATTACTTAAAGTTTTTGACATTGTGTTTTGGAATATTTATAAATAGCTATTTTATTTCTTGGTAATATCTTATAAAAAATAAAATATTTTATCATTTCTTTTGATATATTACAAATTAATCAATTTTAAATAGAAATATTATAATTGAAAAAATATGTAATTTAGTAAATTTATGTAAATATTTCTATTATATGATTTTATCAAAAATGTGAAACTAATTTTAAAAAGAATGATTGGTTAACTGATTGGTTTGAGTTTATAGTATAACTATAATTTTTTTTAATATATTACTTTAATCAAGTTTATTTTCAATATGTTTTGAGTTGGATTTCTTAGTTTTAGGAAATTATTTAAATAACTAATTTTTTGGTCTTGGTTTCTTGCATAGTTTATTAATTTTACTTCCATTGCTGTAAGAATATTTTTATAATCATAATTTATACTTATGTCTAATTTTACTTTTCTTAAGGATGGAGGTTCATTAGATTTAGTTCTAAAGAAAGCTGGTCGAATTCCTGAACCAATTTTGGGTAAAGTTACAATTGCTGTAAGTAGTACATAAACTTAATATTTATTATATGAATGCTTATTTAATTTTATGTAACTGGAGTCTTCAATTTAAATCAAACAATGATTAGTTTCTAAATTATAGATTTTCATATAAATTTATTCATAATTAAAAAAAAATGACATGATTAATTAAATTTTTTAGTCATGTTAATTTTTAGTGAAACATTTCAATAGATAGTAAATTTCATTTGTATTCTTTGTGTTCCAAGATAATTTCAGCATTTTTTTGTATCACATTAACTGCCAGTCATTGGAATTTGATTGTTTATATCATATGAAAGTGATTGTACCCAGGTGTCAACATACTTACTGTATGATTTAAATAGTAATAAAAGATAATTATGTGATATATAAGTATTATTAAAGCCTTTTATCAGTGTGTGATTGACACTGCATGTCAAATTTTTCCCTAAATGCCACATTATCCACTGGTGCATAGCATGTATAAAATAAATCAAGATATGATAATATATATTATTTTTAATAAATTTGTTATAAACTGCATATTGAAAAAGAATTTATTACAAGAAAATTACAATGGCTTTATAAGAAGTACATATAGAATGCAGTGTATTATCTTTGCTTAATCTAAGCAATAAGTGGGAGATTTTTTACAGAGAATTTGCAAAAAATCATATCTTTACATTTCTCTTGTAAATTGCAACTTTTGTATTGCTTTCTTAGGCAACCCCCCCCCCCCCCCGATTTTTTGTTTGCCCCATACTCGGAAAATGTTCAAATTAAGACTGGTCACACAGAAGAATGACGAACAGGTGGCTGTTTCAGTAAACCTTGTATCATGGAAAAACGCCCATCAGAAAGGGATGTATTTCCATTCAATACTCATTATAAGTAATGTGGGAAATGTTATTTGCAAACTATGCACAAATATTATTCTTGGCTACATAATTGTTTTTCTTTCATAAGTATTATAATCAAGCATTTAAATGTGATTATCAATACTTACAATAAATTTATTATATTGAATTACTAGTTGAGGTTTCAATATGATGTCAGCTCTTCTGTTCATCTTTTCCCACCGTATCATTTTTATAATCATTGGAGATACAAGTGATGTCTCTCCTCCTGACATCTTGCAATTGTCACACTATTAACATACTTTGCTACAATTTGCTGTTTCTTCAGTTCTTTTGCTTACTTCTCTCATAAATGTTTTCCATCGCTTTCTGATTGTCATAATGAGCTTTTATATAAACAAGGTGTTTTGCCTATTCATACAACTACTTTTTTCATGTTCTTTTAAAATCATCTAACATATCAGCTTATACCATAAATTTCAAAATTATATCTTGAGTGATTGTGATCGTGTACGATTTAATACCATATTTATGATGTTTATTTAGTACATACTATCTAAATATAAGCTGTTCATGCCACAATACCATTCTAGACTTCTCTCACATTCTATATAATATATTTCAGACACTCATGTGTTCAGCAAGTTCGCCATCTTTTTTGTATTTTGGGATTCTATATTCTGTTCTGGGATTTTTGTGAAGTACAATGCCCTCAGTAATAGACTCTTTTTGCTCTTATTTTTTGAAAATGTTGGTAAATCAAACAATGAATCTTTCTCACTAATCTTGAATATAATTCATTTATATAGTAACCCATACGAATGTTAAGAGTTTCCCTTTTGTGATGTTCTTCCAGGTATTGATGTGACAATTTCTTTTTTTCATAATGAGAAATTACTTTATGAGTATTGTCATAAGTTTCAACTTCTAATTCCACCAAGATACTGTCTGTGAAAAAGTAATGAAAGAAATCTATATGATTTTGTACCTGAAGCAGGTTGAAAAAAAACATTGAAATTCTATTAAAAGTAATTGCTTTATTGATGTTAAATCATTTTTTCCAAATTGTGTTTCACCATACATGAATAATCTTGAAATGCAATTTCTTGCACATTTTGTTCATCAAAATCTGTACTATCATGAACATTAGTGGGAGGAACAAATTTCTTGTCATTGTCACTTATAACTAAAATCACTAGGGTTTAGCCAATAAATTTGACATCTGTTGTAGCTTTATTATTTTGAACTTTTCTTTTTTATAAGTGCACAGTTCCTGCATTATCATCTGCTATCTCATATAACTAGATAACTTTTAGGTTATAAATAAGATACTAATTTTGAAATCTCTATAATTTGTATCTTGTTTCAAATTATGACTCCATGCCAATACCATTAAAAATGCTAAATGAACTGGAGAATGACTTAATCAGTGAGGGATTTTCCAGTGCCAGCATGACTGTCAACTGAGACATCATTAGCCAGCACATAATTGGGTGTTTGCATCAGATAATACTATTCAAATGTTACAGGAAAATACAACATAAAATGTTATTCAATTATTAGTACCTTTTCTTTAAGGTGACATTCTCCTGATTGGGTAGCAGGTTTGTTCTCATTATTAAAAAATAATAAATTTTAATTCCAATCCAATTGTATTCACTTATGATGGCTGGGGCACACAAAATATGTTGTGGTTGCAATGTTCTCCATATAAAATGATACCTCTGGTGGTGGCAGGAAAAATGTGGGTGCCTGCTTCTAAATTATGAAGACCCATTCACTTTTGCGGCGATGATGGCATATTCTCTAATGCTCCCCTATATCAGTTCTGCTCCTTGTGGTGCTGAAAATATCCTTTAGTAACTGAGCATTAAAATATAAAAATAAGATTATTACATTTACAAATTTAATCGTTAAAGTATTTATAGAAGTCCTATAAAATAATTATTTTATAACTTGAAAAAATAATTTTTTATTTTCTAATTAACTTTTTTCTTCTTTGACTTTTATAATTATATGGATTTTTGAAGTTTCTTTTTTAAGGAATGCATTTCTCATTATTTATATTCAGTGAACAGAGCTCTATAGCAATGTTTTATTTTCAGGTGTTGAAAGGCTTAAATTATTTAAGAGAAAAACATCAAATAATGCACAGAGGTATGGTTGATTATATTAATGAAAACATTTCTTAATTGATATTAATGTTAAGAAATAAATTTCTTCATATTCCTTTTTTTAAAAAATATTTTCATTGACTCTATTTTTCAAAATAAAAATTAAACATCATTAATGTTATTTAAAATTATGTAGAATTTAAGCAATTTTTATTCTCAGTCTGAAATAAATAAACCCCCGCAAAACACAGTTATAAAGTCACAGGCAATTACTTATTGTATCTGTTTTATTGTAAAATGATTTTTTTTTATATTGTCTCATTCATTTTTATTTAACATCTAACTCGGATAAAATTTTATATTAAAACAGGATACAAATATTAGTTTGGCATTTGACTGTTATTTGAAGATAGTGATTGATAATTGTATTTCATTTGATATAATATAAATCCTTATTTGCTAAATTTTTTTAAAGCTTGTTTGTTAAAGCACTTTTAAAGACCTTGTCATGTGGAGATTACATCCCGGAAATATAAATTAATGATTTTTAAAATTATAAGTAGAATTAAAGACTAAAGTATTTAATTTTTTTTAAACATAAAAAGTTCCTGTTTTACCTTCATTAATAATAAATATTAATATACTACTAATAAAGCTAAAATGACCACCGATTCTTTTTCAGTTTAATTTCTATTGAAATTTCTCCGTGATCTTTAAACCTTGTAATATTTTAATAGCACAAATTTTATAGCTCATAAAATCATTTCATTAATATAATTATCTTTTTAATTGTCTTATATCATGCAAAATTATATCCAAGCGTTAGGTTTTGATAAAAAGAAGCACACTTAAAATTTTTTATTATATTTTGTTATGTGTATTTTTTAGATGTGAAACCTTCCAATATCTTAGTAAACTCAAGAGGAGAAATAAAGATTTGTGACTTTGGAGTTAGTGGTCAACTAATTGATTCCATGGCAAATTCATTTGTTGGCACTAGGTCTTATATGTCGGTAAGTTTGTTATTTATTTTACTTACTATTTATTTATTTATTTTGCATGTAGTCTTTTCACAATTATTGGCATGCTATCATCTTCAAAGACCCATGTTTTATTTTCTTGATTTGTGTCAATACCAAAAAATAGTCTATGTTCACCACTTGAACAAAATTTAAAAATAATAATTTGACCATCAATTTTATCTAATTTATATTTTTGTTTACTGATTATTACATGTTTCTCTTTTAGTGTTTAATTTATGTGGAACTTTATGGTAAACTATTATTCATATTCAGTTTATTCTTAATTTTATTTGTGTCAATGCATATTCAATACCAAATTTTTCCAAGCTTATTGCCAAATAGTTTGAGCTCTAGCCTTTGATTCATGACAGTTCATAGATTCAAATTTCATCTTGGAGTTGGATGTTTGTAATAGATTAGAATACACACACTTTAAACTGCAGGTCCTGCTTGAGTTAGCTCTAGTGTGCAAAAAAATTGTCAATGTGTGACAAAGAAAACTTAAAAACCTATATCAAATTCCTTTTGTATCATTTGATAGGTACAGCAATTATTATTAACATTTTTTTATATTAAATTCATTATATGGGATTACAGCTGTCAATAGCTTTTTTGTGAATGCTTTATTCTGAAGACAATCAGGACTTCTAAGAAAATCAGTAAATACCTGCGTACAATTGTACTACCTTCATGTTCAAATACTGCTCATAGATTTTGAATGTATTATTCTTAATTTAATTACATTTTGAATGAGAGCGCTCTAGCAGAATAATATTCTAACATGATTTTCATTCTTCTCTTGTCTAAAATTTATTCTGTTCTTTACTATTTTAATAATTACTTAGTAAAAAATTGTTTGCCTGAATAAAATAGATTATATTTATAAATCTAATCATTGATTTTTTTCTATGTGTGTAAAACAACCAAAATATAGCGCACTCATACCTTTTTTGTTATTAATTAAGGAAATTGATTTTTACCATCAATTATTTGTAAATAAAAAACTATTAAAATAATACTATCTAAAGGAATCATAGCAAGAAGTTTTTTAATGATAGTGCATAACATTTGAAGTTTTCCAGACTTAGTATAATATATAAAATGTAATATTAAAAATGAAAGGCAAATTAGAGTTATAAAATTGCAGCAGTTTTGACTGCACTTATAAAAATATTATGGAAAATATTTTATTTTATTATTATTCATTTAATTGACTAAATGGAATATATTAGTATATGCAATATAATGGCTATAGTTTGTCTGAATTAAAATGCACCATAAATATTTTACCTCAGTACAAACTTAAATTTATGTATTCAGTTCTTTTAAGGTTTTAGTTTAGTACTATTCTATATAATTTTCTTATCACCCTATTTATCATTCATTTAAAATACTTGTGCGTGATTTTCTTCAATTTTTTTTCCTTGCTATGCCTTACCAGCACACTACTATACCATTTTTTTATTACTAATACACTTACAATTTTATTTTGCCTATATGGCATTTCTATATTTAAAATAGACCAACAACTTTTTGTATATGCATGCCAGTTTGTCAAATGGGGCGTATCCCAGGTGTTTAAAAGCACCAGATTTAGAAACTCAAACTCTGGTCTGATAGTTTGTTTAAAATTCTTATGTCCTTGGTATTATAGTTTACTTATTTTTGTTAGTAATGACAATGAATTATTTAATTGAAATATCTTTATTTTATCTAATTTGTCAAATTTTAAACTTAATTTAACTTAATATGTTATAACTTAATATGTTATGTAATTATTTTATGTTTAATATCAATAAATATTTAATTTATTGATATTAAACATAAAATAATGCTATTTTTATATAAACCTAATTATTGGCATGTTATTAGTTTCTTATTTATTAAAGGTTCTATTAATTGAACGAAATACTTAATAGGTATTTAAACCAATAGCTAGCAGTTCTTTAACTGCATTATAATTTAATATTTGTAGCTCTGCTTATCATTATAATTCTTTGGCAATTATCCTAAGGGTGAGTATTGGTAACATGACATCTACCCACTGATACTTAAATTGTGGTAGAGGCTGACAAACACCCATTAGATGTTTTTAAAGTATGCATTATTTAAAAATGTAATTATTGCATATAAATAAATCTTTATTACATATTAATTATTTTTATTTTAGCCCGAAAGATTGCAAGGTACACATTATACTGTTCAGTCTGATATATGGAGTCTCGGCCTTTCTTTAGTTGAAATGGCAATTGGACGATACCCTATCCCACCCCCTGAACCCAAGGAGCTTGCTGCCGTATTTGGTCCAAAATATTCTGCTAGTGCTGATCAGAGTGAATCACCTTCTCCTAGTTCTAAAAGCAGACCAAGTAATGACTTTATTTTAAAACAAATTGTACTAAATTTTGAAGTTTTTTTTTATTAATAAATCTTCAAAAATGTGTAATGCATCATTTTGTATATCAAAAATATGTAAAATTAATTAAAGACTCACAAATTTGAAAGCATATTATATTGTCTTCATATATTTTTCTTTTCAATGAAAAATTGAGTCAAAACATAATTTAAATTATTATGTACCAGCAAATATTCCAAACCGGTTAACCTAAAGATTCAGTCCAGAGCTCACTTGTACCATGATAAATGTATGTATGGCAATATAATTCTAACCTTAAAATATTAAAGGTACTTGCGTTGTAACATTATTTTTGATATTTTGAAATTATACAAATCTAATTCTGATTTTTAATATTGTATATATGTTGATGCAAGGGATAACAATGAAGATATACAAGATTTGATGAAATTTAGTAATCAAAATTTATTGATAATTTTCATCTAACCATAAAGATAATAGATGAAAGACATAGAGAAATAATTTGCAGGCAGTTTACTTTTGTTATTTAAATACTAAGAAATATTTTATTATAAAATATTTAAATTGTTTCCCTGAAAAAAGTAAACATTTTTCATAAGGTGCCATTTTCAAAAATTTTTCTCATGAATCAAATTAGTTACAATTTCTTATATTTTCTTCTGTTATCTTTCGATTATGAAGCTTCAGCTATAAAAATATTGGGATTATTTATATATTTTAATTAAATAATCACTTAATAAAATTGTGAATAAGGAATTTATTTCTTAAAATTTTAATCAAATTAAATGGGTATGTTTTCAGAAAAATAATCATTTAGAAGGAATAAGAGAACTATTTATACATAACTCAAAGTATTAGTGATTAGCAATTAGAAATAGAAAATTGTGTAGAATTTTTTATGTATATTGTGAAGGTTTATGAAAATTAATTTATTAGGAGGTGAGTCATAAGTGTTGTGTAAATAAAAAATTATATCTTTGTAATTACAGATAAATATAAAATTTACATGTATATTTCTTCAATTATCATTTGTTTTCAAAGATTGTATGAAGATTCTTTTGATGTTGGGCAATTATTGTTTCATTGTGAAGTAATAATTGATTGAAGATTTTTGCAATTCTTAAGATAATATTAGTTTTCAAATGTCTTAATTTTTTTATTTTCATAAATTCAAGGCATTCAAAAATTCAGTGTATAGCTGAATGAGAATACCTTTTATCTTTATGCTGTAAACTTATAAAGCCACTTGTTTTATTTTTCATGCATATTACAAATTTGTCTTTTTAAAATCAAGCTGTTATTTAGAAAATCTAAACAAAAATGAAATTTTTAACTTTTTTTCTAATATCAACCTAGAGTTTGACCATTGAATATTATCAAGCATGCAAAAAATTAGAAACAGAAAACAATTTTTAAACACTATTAATAATAAAAACAGTTTTCATTCGTAAGAAAATCTTATTTAAATCTTAAATAAAAAATTATAAAACCAAAAATTGGTTGGAAAAAACTTGAATATAATAATTTTCTAATTTATCATTCTATCTAAAACTATTTAAATAATAGCTTTCCCTTCCTGTTTATAATATTTTAAATTTCTTTTGTTTTCTCACAATTCATTTGTTACAATTCGATTGTAATTTTTATGAGATAACCAGCTACTAAAAGTTTTCATGTCAAGCATTTTGCTAAAATTTTCATTAAAGGATAAAATGTCCAAGGCTATAAAAAATTGGATCATATTAATCCAATGAAAAAATGTGGGGTGTTTTTTTTTATGCATATTTACATACTACAGTTATATTGTAGATTAACTCCCTTTGATCTCATGCTGTGAACTTTTTTTTCAATATAAGTGGTTATAAATTCTTTCATTCTTATTTTAAAGCTAATTTAAACACTTTCATTTTAGAAATTTTTGCTGTGATTAAAAAGTATAATTTTGATTCCAACTTTTATTTACTAAATTATGTGGGTGCATTGAAATATTGCTGAATTTTATAATATTAATTACTTTGCATCAATGTGAGATACAAAGTGATTAATGTTATAAGATTCAGCAATATTTCAAACAATGTCTTAAAATTACTACGATTTCAAATTTATTAAAAATTTTCATATTTGCAGAAGGAAAGACAAATTGGTAAGTGTGTACATTTATTGTTATATTTTGTAGATAATTTCCATTTTCATAATAAAATGTATAATTGGAGGGAAATTTCATTTAATTGTAATAAGAAGAGAATGATATAGTTTTTAATTTTATTCTAGTGTAAATTATTCATATTTTTCTGACAATATATATATATATATATATATTACCATAAAGTGTCTGTTTTACTTTTTCATTTTTAGAAGGTTAATACATTTAATATTTATTTTTATTTTCAGTTGTTAATCTTTTGGATTCTATGATAATTTTCGCATAATTTAATGTTTTTTTGAAAATTAAATTATTTTTTTTTTTTATTTTTAAAAATATTTATTTTTTAGTTGATTTCAAATATATTTATTAAAAATACAAGTACATTTATCTAAGGAATAAGCTGCAATTTTGATTAGTAAGGATGTAATATCATTGATGTACTACAAGTCTGTTTAAGACAAATTCTGTCACAAACTGATTCCAAATATGGAATTGCTTTGAATGAAATATGCCTTATTTAAAGTAAAATTCAGACTTTCACTCTTAGCTATAAATCTGATTAGTTAAAGATATTTAATCACTTTTTGACAGCAATGAAAAAGTAAGAAAGAATTAAAAATAACTATTTTCTGTTTTTGTTATGAATTTCCTTTTTTTATATTTAATATAATTATTTTTAAATCTGATTTAAATTTTTTTTAAATTAATTATTAGAAAAAGGATATTAGTAAAACAAGATATTAATAAAAGTACAAGTTATGTGAAATAAAAGTAATTATCCTCATTTTATTACAGCAAATGAATTTAAGCTCAATTTCAATATTTTAAGTGTTAGAAAGGTACGAATATTAATGGGAAACCTAGTTTTATCATACTTAAAAAATTTTGATTTTTTAGATAAAAAATTGCTATAAATGGGTTTAACAATTTTTAATTTATTTTATTCTGTTTTTGCATAAATTATTAAACTTCACACAAGATGTTTTAAAAAGTCATTAATTAAATTCATTAATAAATATTCTTGTTTTTCAGGCAGCTTTTATTTGCCCTATGGAGATGGACCAAGAATTATGTCCATATTTGAACTTTTAGATTATATTGTCAATGAGGTAAAAAAATGATTTTTGGATTTCAGACGTGACTAATTTTCCTATATAGAGAACATGCAAAGTTTTTCCCTGTATTAATTTTAATTTATTAAATCATTATCAATTTTAACTTAAAATTTTATTTCATAAATTAGGATTTTTAATTTATAGTTTTATATTTATTTTCAATTTTTTTCATACTTAGACTAAATTTCTTCATTTATTAAAACATTATGCTAGTGTTTAGAAATTTTTTACAACAGCTTCAAAAATAAATCATTATAAATTGAAACGAATTTTTGTGTAGTGGATTTATTAATGAAGAAATTCTTCATTTCTGCAAATATCTGATATAATTAGCATATTCAAATTTTTTACTCAATTCTTATTTTCTTTTTGTATGTTTTATCAGAAAATAAATTTTCTCATTCCTGTAAATTTTGAAGATTTACCTTAAAATAAAGTTGATGCTTATGAAAAAATGTAAACATCTGAAGTTCAATCAAGAATATTTTACAAATATTTAAAATAGTTTTTATGTCTGTCTTTATTATTAAGCATTGTACTTTTAACTTCATGCTAATTGATTGTCATTATACTTTTTTTTTTTAAATAAAAAAATTAAATGATAGATTATTGAGTTATAGGTGTATAGTGAAGTTAATATCTTAATTTTATTTTAAAAAGTAACATAATTGTTTTACTAAAAGACTAAAAGATCTAGAGGATACCCAAAAAGTAGATGTGATTTAGTAAAGTAATAAAAAATACAATTTCACAAATTTTATTCATTTATTAACACTTTCAAAAAGATTGTAGTTAGACATTTAAAGAAATTAAAAAAAAAGCTGATTGATAAGTGGAAATGAATGCCTAATCTTTCGTAATTTCTACTTATAACAATTAAAGAAATTAAGTAATCAACTTAATGGTAATATGTTACTCATATTTTTAAAATCTAATATTATAATTTTGCTTATTGTGAAAATATTCTTACCTTCAAAGTAGAAAGGACATAATTAAAATTGAATATCAGATTTTCTTGTAGTATTTGCTATAAAAGTCAAAGCTAAGATACAATTGCAATATCAGTGATTTAGTGTTCAGATTATTTTAAGAATAAATTCTTCTCTTTACAGCCACCACCTTCGGTGCCCGCCAGTGTATTTTCTCCTGAATTTAAAGATCTTGTTGATAGATGGTAAATATTTATTTAAAACTCCTAATAGTTAAGAAAAATATATTTCTTGATTTATACATTTTAATTAGTAAACAAGGTAAATTTAAATTTAGAATTTTTTATCCTTTAAAATATCATTTTGAATTTATTTATGTATATATTAGAGATGGCCGTAATTTAATGTAACAGTTATTTTATAACAGTTATCTGTATATAAACGTTATTAGAATAATCAGTTATTCTTAAGATAGCGTTATTTAATAACAGACCTTGAAATGGCTCCGAGTTGACAAGGGAAGTTGTCATACAATTTGGCGATTTATCGCTTTAGTCGGCACGTTGTCTGGAACAGTTATGTAATAACGAAATGTTGTTTGACAACTGCTCGTTCTCGTTATTGAAGAACGGTCTGTTATGCAGAAACGAAATGTTGTTTGACAACTGCTCTTTCCCGTTATTGAAGAATGGTCTGTTATACAATAACGTTTCGTTATTATATAACAGGCGTTGTTTTAAGAATGCCTGTTATATAATAACGAAATATTATTTCATAACAGTTGATTCTCGTTGTTTCAAGAACGTTATGTTGCTAGACAACATTTTGTTACTTTGAAAGCAATATTTCATTTGTTGATTTAAGAAAGGAAAAACTGGTTTCTTTCTTAATTTTTTAGATTTTTCGTATCTTCTGTTCTTGATACGCTTGAAATAGATTCGGGATGGGGAAAATATAAGATTTATTTTCAGGCGACATAATTCTGATTTCAATAAAGGAAGAAATTTCTTTGAAGGAAATATTTTTCATAGATAAAAATATTTTGTTTGAAAAATGTAATTTAGTTGGAAATAACATTGAATTAAACAAAAATTCAGTTTGATTATAATTTTAGAAATTTTAAAATGAAAGATATTCAATATTTGATTTATAATTATTACATTAAAAATTATTCTTGTAAAAGAAATTTCCAGTCTAAATAAATTATTATTTTTAAAAATAATCTGGAAAAAAATTGAATATAAGAAAACTTTTCAGTTTATTTAAAACTATTTTCCAATAATTAAAGAAATTTTAAAAATATAAATAAAATGTTACTCATAATAGAACTCCATAAAGATTAAAAATTTCAGTTTCATTAAAACTAGAAATTTTAAAAGTTAACTAAATATTCATCATAAGATTTAATAATAAAAAATTATTTTTGTTTATAAAAAACTCTGACTAAATGAATTAGTTATTTAAAAAAAATTCCGAATATGCAATAAATATTTCAAGTTTAATAATATTAACATTGAAATATTGACTTAATATAAATATAATATTAAATATGTAAACATATAAAATAATTTATTTCATATCTTGTTTTACTTTTAATTTAATACATTAATTTCATTAAAATTTGAAAACAAAATCCCTTATTTTAAGTATAAGAAATTAGCATTTCAAAGTGACAAAAAATCAAATTCAGATGAAGTTATTTTGTATTTTATTTTATATTTTCATTCACAAATGCATTTATACAATTTACAGGGCATACTAAATTATTGTAATCATTAGTGAATCATCATTCTTTTTTGTTATCTTTCCTGTAGATATAATTAAATAAGATAATTTATTTATTACAAATATTTTGACATTTATCAAACTTTTAACAATGAAACATTGGAAATTGATAAGATATTTTAAAATTTAATTAGTTACCAGTAAAAGCATTCATTAGTACCTGATTAGAGAACAATTAACAGGAGTAGAAATTATTTTAAAATATTTTATTTTGAATAAAGAAAAAAAATCATAAGTGTAGATATATTTTAATATAGATTTTTAGAATGTCTTCATACAAAGACCTACATGCATTGTAAAGATATAAATAAATAAATATCAAAATAATAATAATAAATAAAATAAAAGCAAAACAATTTTACAGAAAAAATCAATCTATAAATTCCATATTTTTTATTTAAGTAGATTAAAGTTTCAATATTGCCGTCATATTGGAAAGCATATAAAAATTATTTTTGTTCTTCAGAACGAAATAACAAAATATTATTAGGTGTATACATTTTCTTAAATATTGTTTTACTACTTACTTTATTTATTTCGTTTTTCTTTTCATCACTTAATTAAATGTGAAACATCATGAAAATTTGTCCAATATAGATATCAATAATGTAATAATTTTTTCAAGATTACACTAAATGAGATCCCGTTATGAAGCTTTTATTCATAAAATTTAAGCAAAAATTGTGCACCAAGTCGAATAGGAAAAGACCCATGAAACATTAAATCATCCATACTGACAAATATGTATATGTATGCAGGGATTGAAGAGCAACACGCATTTCCTGTTTTTCAACAATAGTAGAGATCGAACCCAGAACCTTCTACTTCAAATAACTTCGGTCGTACCAACTAAATCAAGTTTAGCTCTTGCATATAAACTGTACATGTTCGTGTATACAAATTTATAACATAATTTTTGAAAATATTTTGCCTTATATGACTTTATTAAGAGACCAATGGTAACACGAGATTTTTGTTTTAAAATTTCGAACTTCTTTCTTTGCTATTGTCGAACATTCCTTTACAAATATTAATCCTTCTAAGCTTGACAATTTTTATGTATTGAAATTTAAGATAAAAATTAAAGCCAGATAATTCTTGAATATAATTAAAAATTTAATTTAAATAAGTAATAAAAAATACTTAAGAAATAAAAATATAAGTTTTGTTATATCATAAAGATAAGGAAACTCATTAATATTGATATTTCATTCTTTTAATATTTAAATTAATTATGATTCATTCACCTTTTTTTAAAATCGTATTAATTAAATTTGTATATAAATAAATACAGTAAAATGTTCAATAACAGAAACGTATAACGAAGTGTTAAGTGACAACAATTTCTTATTTTAATTATTACCTGTTGAATAATAACACAATTTTACATGATAACACATGTTTATTATTACATGATAACGATGTTTTTTCAATGAAGTGTTATGTGATAAAGAAATGTTACTTAATACCATTTTGCTATTTTGAAAATAATGTTACAGGAAGAAACATATTTCACTTCTCGTTTTGAGATTCTTCCCATCGGCTATATTCTTGTTTCGGGGCACTGCTCCCCCAAATTCAGAGAAGGGAAAACAATGGGAATGGGAAAAATAAGTTTCGGGTTTCTCTAAAGAAAGGAATTGACGGTTTGAAGGAGGAGAAATAGAAAAGAAGTAAAGAGTTTGGCTTCTAAAATGATTGATTAGTCGGAAATAATGGAATATTAAAATAATCAGCTTAAATTATAATTACGGAATTTACTTCTGCATTTTTTACCTTCTAATTCTATAATTTTCCATTGGGAAATTAAAATAATATAAAATACATTGTTTTAAAAGGTAATTTTAAATTAGGGTACATTTTTCAACTATGTAAAAAATAAATAAATTAAAAAATTTTTATTCAATGTGAACTTTTTTAAAATACATGTAAAAATATATTTAAATTTAATTTAAATATATATATGTGTATATATAGATATATATATATATTATTAACATAAAAAAGCGGTTTACTAATCTTTGGCAAATATTTTTTTAGATTATTAAACCAAATGGAAACAAATTTTTTTTTTACTTAAGTAATTTTATATTAAGAATAATATAAAACTTATATTAATATATTTATATTAGTAAATTGTCAAAATTTAACTGTTAATGAAAGTTGAAATAGTTTTCTTAAAAATGTATTAATATGTAAATATAATCATTAAGCTTCAGATTAAATTACTCAGAAATAATTATTTCAAAGTGGAAGAAACGAATAAAACAGTTTAATTAAAATAATTTCTTATGAAAGTAATTTTCTATTGAGTATCTAAAAATATAATATAGGTAAGAACAGTCAAATCAATAGCAATACATTTATAAAAATATAAATTTTCTTAAAAAACAAACTACTCTTTAAAGTGCATATTGATTACTTTATAAATTTTTCTTGCAACATTTCACTTTCTAGTTATTAATTTGTCCTTCACAAAATTTGTTTTATTTTTTTTTTTTTTTCAACACTTAATTGAATAGGAAATTTACTTAAAATTCGTGTACAGTAGATAAACAATATAAGCGATTTCCTCTGATAAGAAAAATCCTTAAAGTAGTTAGAAATACAACATTTTGGGGGAAATGCTTACAAAATCAAGGCTAAAACGTGATACTATATGTGATTCTAAGAAATGCTATTCTCCAGAATAAAATTTCTGCGATTTTCATAGAAAGGCACAATAACAAGTTTGTTTGATAGGCTAACTAATAATATACACAGTTTTTTGTAACACAGTTTAAGTATTTTCCAACTAAAAATCCAATATCTGTTGGCTCCCAAAATACTTTTTAACACACCTCAATATCGCCAATAACAGTTCAATAACGCCAAATAGCACCTTAAAATCGCCAATAACACCTCAATATCGCCAATAACAGTTCGTTATTAATCGCCAAAGAACATTTTTTTAAATCATTGAAAAATGTAGTCTTCCGCTATTTATAAGCCAATCAATAATCGCCAATTTCCATCGTTATTTTATAACAGTTATTTGTAACTGTTATCAGCGCAAAATATAATAGTTATAACAGATTATTGAAAAATAACTGTTTGGCACATCCCTAGTATATATCTCATCCTATTAGAATTGTACTAAATAAAAAAACTTATTTTATAATAAGACACATAATTTTGCATTTATATTTTCTAACAGTTAACAATAATAATATATTTTGAAAAAAGATATTTCTACTAATATATTTTAAAAAAAGAAATTTTCTATTAGGTTTTAACACCACAAACTCACAAATACTGCCTATATAATGCATAAACTTTTTATTGCAATTTGCAGATATTAACAAGATAAATATTCTTATGAGGAACACGATATTATTTGAAGGGTTTTATCAAATTTTTGGACTGAAATTATTTTTTGTAGCTAAACTATATATTGTATTATATCTGATTTTTAGGAACATAACTTATGTCTTTAGAGGTTTTAATATTTATTTATAAATTATAATATAAACTGTTATATTTTTGTATATTCATTTCATATTTTTTAAGTTTTCTAATTTTAACTTTTAGCTTTTCCATTTCTGCCTTTTTTATTTTTAGTTTTTAAACTACTTTTTTTTATCTTTTAATTTACTCACTGTGCTATTTTAATATATCAAATTATAAGCTGAATAGTTAACAATCTCAACTTTAGCTCAATAATAGTTCATGAGATTCATTCCCATTTTGGGCATGGATGTTTATATTCAGCTATGTTCGTTCTTGTAGTGCATTAATTTATTTGTCTTAACTATGTAATTTAAAAATGCATAATTAAATATCATTTATTTTTCGGTTGTTTGGTGTTAAGTCAATCAGAATGACTTCAAAAAATTAGTTTTTCTTGATTGAATTTTCCTTGATTGAATTTTTAAATTCACGTTTTACATGAATTTAAAAATTTGAATTGAGAATTGCTCCATTCTGAATTTTCTTGAATAAATTGCTTTAAAATTTTCATATAATTTTTGCACAAAAAAGTGGTCGCATTAAAGTATAATTGATGTTTTTTAAATTCCTGGTATAATTTGATGTCATCAAGTGCTCTAAACAGATCATAAGAATAAAAATCTAAGGTATTTGTGAAATTTTATATTTGTTAAAGATTTAAAAAATTCCTGCCATTAAGATAATTAAAAGAATATTCTTAATGAAAAAAATACTTCCTTCCTAAAGTTTGAATAACATTTTCAGACCTTGATTATATCTAAAATTTGAAGCACTACAAAGTTAATTCTTATTACTATAATATATCAGAGTATACTTTGTAAATAAATTTTTGTTATTAGATACTGTTACAACATTGCAGAAAATTTGGAATATTAATGCATGAAAAAAAATGAACAATTTATTTATTTATTTTTTACAATTGGGTTAAAATATTTATTAGTTGACAATATTTTTTTATGTTGACATTAAAAATGCTAATATTTATTTTGTTTTCAATCATTCTTAAAGTCCTGTGAGGTTTCAAATTACTAAAATATGTTTCTTTTATCCCTCTTTCAACATTTCTTTAATTTAAAATTGTTTATTTAAAATTTTTATTTTATTGTCTGATGACACCATGTTATTTGTTTTATTTAGTTTGAAAAAAAATCCTGCTGAAAGAGCTGATCTTAAATGTTTAACTGTAAGTATATATTTAGTGATATAAAATTTAATATCAGTTAAATTTTGTTTTTCTGATAATTTTTGATATTTATTCATATTTGATTTTTATTAACTGTTATTTTTAAACTTATTTATTCAGTTACTGATAATGAAAATTATTTAGTATTTTTTAGTTTTATTAGCTATTTCACATGTAGTAATTAAGTTATCTTATTTACTATTTTCTGATTATGTAAACACTTTTATAAGATCAGAAATTTATTTTTTATTTTCTTTTACTTAGTGATTTTGATAAATTGAAAATTTTAAAATTTACTGTTATTCCTTTTAAAGAAAAATATTTTAATTGGACTTAAGAGTCTACTATTTATTGAATTCATTATTTCTACAAATTGTTTGAATATTTGCTAAAACTCGCCATTTTGTCAACTTGTCATTGATTGCACATGATTTAACAACCTTCCTTCACGAAAATGGTTGGTGCTTTGACCTATTATTCAACAGTTTGTGGGACCAACTTTCACTTCACGAGTGAGTGTTTGTTTGAAACCTACTGAAATCTGTTGGACTTGGTCTTGTAAGCTCTCATGTTAAAAATGGATTATATAACCAAAAATCAAACCAACTGCATGGCTAGCTCTCTCTCTTTTATTTTAACTGTTCTTGAATTTGATTACCACTTCAAGTGTTAATGCTAGTTTGAAATTAGGTCCATTTGACAGAATATGCATAATTAGAATGTGAGCAATAGTCCAAAGCAGTTCAAGATCGGTTGAATATTGTCAGAGTTGAACCAATCTTTATTTATACATATATTTGGATAATTTATTTATATTTTTAAATAGTAGAGACTATATAAAGCTTATGATTTAAAAAGAGTGAAACAGTTTCAATTTATATTTAAAAAAAATACAGCTCTTTAAAAAATTTCTTTGAGCTATGAAATTTAGTGTTAAATTCTTTTTAGCTAATTTTTTTATATCCCAGTAAATATTAATAAAGTAATTGTAAATTGCTTTTTAGACTCATGCATTTGTGAAGCGATCGGAGACTGAAAAAGTAGACTTCGCTGGTTGGGTTTGTCAAACAATGGGACTGGACCCATCTACTCCAACAAAAGCATCTCCTGATGGTTAGAAGAAAAGAGAAAATGTGAAAGTATTTTTGTTTGGTTTATGTCAGAAAATTCAATCATAGTGACTTCTGTATCATCTATTTGCGCCATCCTTAATTTTTTTTTAAGTTTGCGTTGTGCACTAGCAATTGTCTGATTCATTGCTTTTAAAATAATTTCATCTCATGTGCAGCCACTATAATAAATATTTAGTAAAACGTCTTCTTTATGTCCTAAATTTATGAATCTCAAAAAGATTTTTGCATTTCAATTTATTTTCAGTATTCATCAAACCAATTAATCATTCATGAATAAAATTTTGAAAGCAAAATTTCAAATATTTCATGTTATATATAATATTATTTTACAAACATTTACCTAAATTTGGAAGGTAAATCATTTTGAAATTCAATTATTATTATTTTTTTTTATTATATTTTTTTCTTTCCAAAATTTGTTAGAGATATATATTTTGAGTTCTAGTCCAGTCTATAAATAACTTATCCTAATCAAAAATAGATTTTAAAAATCAGTAGTACAATTTTCTTTCATTAATAATCAAAAACTGAGAGTATTTTTAGTTATTCTGATTTAATTATTCTAAACTACTTTTAAAAATAATTTTTACCATTGCACATTATGTGGAAATTATATAAAATATTACATCTTCCAAAAATTTTGTATTCAAAATTGGATTTATCTACAAAACAATTGAAAAGATGCCTAATTGATGAGATTAAGTTTCAAAGTGTATATTAGCTAAATACATTTACATTACAAAGTTTTACAATAGTGATTACTTTATTAACTTGATACATTTTATATCACATTTAACAACATTAAAACATATTTATATTGTTTAATAAATAGGATGAGTTTTATATTATTTTGCTGTAAGCAGTTCAAATCACCATAAATACTGATCTGTTACTTAAACTCTGGTTAATTTAAGTTTTAAATTAATTTTGAGTTAACTTAAAGTGAGAAATGTATAGAAAAAAAATATTTATTTTTAACAAAATAATCTGTGATTTTCATCAAACATGTTTAATACGATTCAATATTTTTACTTTTTAAGTATTTGTGGAAGTATGGTGGAATCTGTGGTGTAAGATAAAAATTTGAAATCAAATTTATTTCTAAAATAATAAATTAAATATTAGTAAATTTGAAACATTTACTCAAATGTTGAATAAAAAATTTTATTCTCCATTGAAAATTTTCAATTTCATTATTATAAATTCATATTACAAATATTAATCATCACTTTGGTGAATTTTTTCAAATTTGTTATTAAGTATATTTTATTGTATGACAAACATTTTTTCTCACTTTTTCAAATCAATATTTGACAATATGTACATAAAATATCAGAATGAAGCTTTTGCTGTGTTTAATAAATTACTCATGGATATATATATATATATTGCAACTTTGTTTAGCTAGATTTACTGTGCTGAATATTGCTTGTTTATTAGGATACAATAAGATTTATTTCATATTAATCAGAAAGGAGTTATAATGTGATCAAGAGTATGAAATGAGATGATTTGAATATTTTTTATCACTTGATTAGATATTTGATTTTTATCTTATTGGGAATTGGATGTAGTCAGTTTCTCTGACTGAAATAATATTCATAAAATAAGAATAAATTTTCTGTCATATTTTGATGCTGTTAACCACACTTAATTTAATGTCAATATATAAGAAAAATGAAAACTTATTTCTCTTAGTTGTTTTGTAACCTAAAAGCAAAGGTGTAAGGAAAGTAATGCATTGCCTTGGCAATCTCAAAGCTGTGCCTTCCTATGGTTCTCTGAGAAAATGTTGGCAAATTGTTTTGGGGCATGAAACAAGCTATTTGTTTACATTTTCTCTTCATTGTGTTGGTTCCTGCTTGATTTTTAATCCAGAGCAAGTGCTTCCATCTGCGTTTTTCACTGCACCTCTGCAGAAATGATTTAAGATTTATAGCATAGTTCTAGTTATTACAGTTGGGAAGTTTGGCTATTTATTGTAGTGTTATTTATGTTAAAATAGATTAGAGAAACATATTTTTATGGAATTTGTTTTTTGTCCTGTTGACACATAATTATATCTATATATGCACTTTAAACTTTTGTTAAAGTGCAAGTAATCTTATGATTTCATAATTATAGTTTATTATTTATAATATTGACTTCATTTAGTATGTATGTAAATATTTTTTGAAAAATGGTTTATAGTTTATAAATATAGCTTTATGCTGGACATTCTTGAAAATTGCTCGTAAAATATCATTTATGGTTCTGAGCAATAATTTCTTTTAAAATAATTTGGAATATAAATTAAAATTCCTTTTAACCTTTCAATATTTATCAAGATACTCAGCTCAATCGATCCAATTATATATATAATAAATTATAAATCATGTTTACTAATATTGATTTCATTCTTTAGTAAAGAATACATATTTGCATTAATACATTTCAATAAAATGTTAAAAAGCATCTTAACATATATAAATTATTAATCTTTAAAGTAGTTTTATCATTATATTAAGAAAGCTTTTGCCTATGTTAATTAAAATCCAATTAATGTCATAATTTTGCTTCTCATATTTTTATGCTGTAATTAATCTCAATTCAGTTGTGTCTATATATGAATGAATATTTTCTCATTAAGAGTTAACTGTGGTCACAAGCATGTCAACATTATTTTAAATGTTTAATTTTTGTCTGCCATTATTATTGTAAAGGATCCCACGAGAAATGTATTAGTTGCACGAAATTTTAATTTTCTCTTATATTATCTTTTTGCAAAATTTAGTCTTTCATATTTTATTAATTATACTTATAAAAATATGTAAATTGTAATAGTAATACTGAATGTAAGGATAAATTTTATGCTAGAACTTATGCTCAGTTATTGACAAATGATGTAAAAAAAAAAAAAAAAAAAACATGAATACATTAGTTTGCATTTGGTTAGATACTTTGATGTGTTCTGAATCATATTCTGCTTTTTATTTTTCTTATGAAGATCTAGAATGCACTGAATAATATCAATGTTTTCATCTCTGTAATAAATGTCAAGAAGAATTTGATGCTTTTTCACTGATAAAGGCGGAGAACCAATACTGAGTCATATTTTATTGATGTTTTGGAAAACTATGTGTATATGTGTGAGTATGGGACTTTTCAAAATATCTTGATGTGATTTCTGAACATTTTTGCATTTTTACTCTTTATACCTAAATTTTTGAAGTCTAACACCTCTGCATAAGGACCTATGTGATATTACAAATTTACATACTTGTTAGATGTTAAGACTTTGTATTTTTCTAGTGTATAAAATATAATGCCTATACCACGTGGATGTGTTAGATTTATTTGTTAGTGATATATACATTTACACAGATATCTAAGTGAAATTAAATAATTCTTTTTTGTATTAGTATTTTTCATTACCTATTTTTGATAATTTAATTAAATTTCACTTTCTTTCTCCAGTTGTATATAATAGTTTTCCTATTAAAGTGTTAATGTGTCACTAACATTTATATTTGCCAGTTAATCATTGCTTCTTATCCAAAAGAAAGCAATAAATTAAATGTTCTGTAGTTTAAAATTTAACTTCAAAATGTCGAATTTAAATTTTAGGGCAAGTTTCTTCCAGTTATCGTACATATTTTTGTAATATCCACTAAATAAAACTTAGCAGATTTACATTCATCTGTCAGTATCTATCTATTGTTGTACGAGATTGCGTTTTGGTGGAATTGTTTCTTTCACATTTTTCCAAAGATTTAATCCCAATACTTATTTTTTTGTTTGCAAATGCAGTGTATTGGTTTATTTTGATATATGTTCTTTTCATTAAACTAGTCTCTGAATGTGGTGTTCATCTTTTCATGACAGTATTTTTTGCATCATACATGTAACTCATTTATTTTTGATTTAATTGAAGTATATATATATATTAACTGTATTCTCTGTGTGTTACACTATATAACAATATTAAACTTATGGCAGCTCTACATATTTCTTTTCTTTTCTTTTTTTTTTTTTTTTTTTTTTTTTTTTTTTTTTTTTTTTTTTTTTTTCTAAATAAGGATATTTGTATCTATATAGTGCAAAGTTATTCCAATCCAAAATTAATACAATGTATGCCTTGTTCAGCTAAAAATATAAAAAAAAAAAAAAATTGCTGTATTTTAATGTTTTATTCTAATTGAAGAGCTTATTTGTAATTAAGCTCAAATATCTTGCACTGGACTCTTTAAGAGTTAAAATATTTTTTTGGATGGCTTTTTAAATTGTAAATGTCTATGTAAATATGTGATTTGTGTGAAATTCACAGTTAAATTGTCCACACACACACACATGCAATTTGTTAAGTGAATTTTAAAAATGACATAAATTGTGTGATAATAACTTCAAGCTTTGTGTCTCACATTCAAATATAGAATAAATACTTCCAATAGATTTCCAATTGAGTGTTAATTGCACTGCATTTTAATGCTTCTATCTGGTTTAAGGATAGAATTTCCCATATAAAAATTGTATTGTGCCAAATGCACATCAGTTTGCAACATTTTACTGCACAAATATAATGCCAATTCATATATTTAATAAGCTTTTCTAAAATTTTGCAATTAACCAGCCTACATTTTCTTGACATTTAATTTAAAGAAAATGAAATACATGAAAACGCGATAAAACTGAACTTTTTGCTTTTATATATGCTTTATTATATATTTTAATTTTATGCTGTGTTATGTAATTGTACTTGTATTTTTAATGTCCTGAAGCTATTAATTTGGATTGCAAAACATTTAACTCTCTGAAATTTCTATAAGTTCAAGAGCAACCTAAGTCTAAATGTCTTATATGAGATAATCAAATATTTTGGTTGTGTGTTTTTAGAATTTCATCTTTTGTACTTGTAAACAGCTTATTGTGTATACTTTGTTGATTATCTGCTGTTCTGATTACAGCTTAAACAAAACATTTTTAAGTCTTAATATGTTGTGTTGTGAAGAACTCTATTTTGCTTACATGTCTGCTTAAGTGCTTTTTGACAATCATTTAAAACATTCCACTCTGTATCTTATTTTGTATATAATTTGCTTCATTTAGTGTATGAGAAATAAATTTAAGTGGCACATATGTAGTTATGTTAATGAAAATAAGTTACACACTTTTTGCTAATGATTTTAAACATTTATTGTCATCAAGTGAAACAATTTGCTTGTAAAACATCTTCATAAAATTGTTTATTTTACATATAAATAACTTCAAAATTCTCAACACAATTACATATATAAATAATTCAACATAAAAATTTCTTAGTCTTTGAATGAATTATAAAACGTTTTTTAATTTGGAAGAATTTCAAATTTGTCAGAGTACACTTAGATAGCATTTTGTTATCCAAGTGTGAGTTCATCATGATTCAATATTAAATTTTGTGTCTTCTAGATATTTTCGAGAATTAATAAATATCTCAGTAATTTGTCCCTTGGGATCAGTCATTTATGTAATTATGAAAATAAAGTTTATGTCTTAAATATTTCTTATGAGAAATTTATTGATATTTCATTTGACCAATTTTAATAAAATGCATATTTTTTTTCAAATATCTGAAATCAAATCCTAGTTCCAAAAATTATTCCAGGTAGTTAATTTTTTGTAGTACGAGCGCTTTTTTTTTAATAATTTAATATTATTATAAATTTAAGTTAAAATTTCAAGAGTTAAAATTTCAAATAAATTTCATTTTATTTTTATAGGATAGTCATCAGTTTTACAGTTTATCGTATCTAAAGGAAAATATATTTAGATTGTCTGTGTTAATTCGGTTCAAATCAAATGATAAGTCAATATTCATCATTGTATAATATGCTAGAAAAATAATATGAAAGTTTTCATATTATTATGTTAAAAAATTCAGATTAAATTTCCCCAATATTTCAATTTCATAATTTGGTTAGAAACAGAAATCATTGAAAATACATTGTCTTTCATTTTTTGATCTTTAAAATTATACTCTTAATTTTCATTAATGTTTTTTAAGACTTCCTTATATTTTTATTTAAAATTAATTTAAGTTTTTTATAAAATCCGCATAATACTAAGAGCTACACTAAAAAAGTATAGCTCTTATTCTGTTGAATTAAGTAAAATAAATTTTTTATTCTTAATATATGAAATAAATTTAACGTAAAAAATTATAATAAGCTGAATTAAAATTCTTTTTATCTTAGAATAACTTCTAGAATTTTTAAAACTTAAATATTTATGTTAAATGTGCCATTAATCAATAATGGTTATGTATTTAATTTTAATTATTAAGTTTTTATGATTAAAATTGTAATCATTGAAAATATTCATATAATTTAATAAACTATTTTACTTATAACAAATCGATTTTTATGAATTGAAATCGATATAATTTGTATTCTGAAAATCTGATAAACCAAAATTTTTTAGTTTTCAAATGAATAATGAGATTCAATGCTATTTTAATTATGTAACCATTTTTTGTTTTTAATTTAATAATAAATTAGATATTCATAATATTGATATGATAACTTTACTATGAAGAAAATAAATATGAAAGGGAAAAGTTTCAAGAACACATATTAAACTATGAAACACTTATGTTGAATATAATTTACTAATATATATATTTGTAAATCTCATATTTAATTCATTTCTTTCTCAGATTTAACTCCATCATTGAGAACATTTAGCACATAAAATGATTTACGATTGTATGAACTGTTTCAAACAATATGTACGACTTTTTATGAAATGATGATAAGCAGTGATTATAATGGTGAAATATTTTACAATTATTCAAATTGTTCTTGAACAAGTCTTAAATCTTGAGGTGGATCAGAAGACTTGCAAAAGAAAATCATATAAGCTGTTGTTTACCAAAACAAAAAGATATGTCTCATAAAACACAGCTTTACAGTTTTTTACAATTGCATTTGTCCCATCTTTAATACATTTATCTTCCATGTCTAAGGGTTCTGTACCTTTTCTTAGTAGTTTCTGTTAATGCAGTGAAAGCAGCTGTTCTTCGCCCCACTTGTACAATGTCTGAAGGTCTGGTTGTATCAATGTCTACTTCACCTTGTAGTAGTCTTGGCAAATCATAGTACACTGCTGCTGGCACTGCCTCTGAAATAGTTTTAAAGCAATTATAGAAATGTTTCTTTTCTAATCTAATTTTTAAAAATGTGATTTATAGCACAATGGTTTTTTTTTTTTTTTTTTTTTTTTTTTTTTTTTTTTAAATTATTAAGTTGGCTAACATGGAAACCATAATTATATGAGTTTGTCTATTACCAAATTAAAATTAAGTTAAGAAAACTATTTTTTTTATAATAAAAATATAAAGCTACTTAACCGCTTCCCTTACAAATTTTTAAAAAAAAAAATTGCAAAAAATCATCACATTTTTTATTTTATTACTAAATACAAGTAAACGAAACAAAACAAAATATGTAGTTTTTAAGTTCAATTTTTAATTTTTTACTGGTATAAAAGCATATAGATTTAATATTAGTTTACTATCCTGAGTTATCTCGGGCAAATGGGAAAGAAGTTAAATATTAATCTTTGTATGATAGTTTTTTAAACAAGAGACAACACAAAGTGATACCTGACATTCTGTATGTTGATATCTGAGCTCTTTTCTGATGGCATCATCGCCATTATTTTACTTTTTTTCAACGAAACTATCCTCCTTTGTACATTACTAATCCACAAACCGTCGTATACTATACCATATTGAAACACGTGACTAATCCTGCCAAAAGAACCATGAAATCAATGAAACGGCAAACTGCCAGTTAAAACAGAATATTTCCTCCAGGCCGAGTAAAAACGTGATAAAACAAATCGTACTGACAAATTCTGCTTCACCCGAGTTTTCTCGGGATAATAAGGCAAGCGGTTAAATGTGTAACTATATTGTAAAGATAAGTTATATTGATTGTTTTGTTTGCTTAATATTCTTTGAATTTTAGTAAATACTCTACTAAAAAGAATTGACAAAATGATACAAATACATACTTTTTGGAAAATAAATGGTACACAAATTTTATTTGTTAGAATTTACACCACCATGTATAAGTAACAGCTACCTTTTAATGTTAGGTAGATAATTTACCTATTATTAAATTATCGATAGTTTCATTTATTCTAAGATATGCAAATTTTCTAAAGCATTTATTTGCTAGGAGTTCAAACTTCTCTTCTTGGATAATGCAATTATTTACTTCCAATTTCAAAAATAGAAGTAGATCAAATGAAAAGACTGTTGTAATGATGCAGCAAAACAAATGCAGAATAATAAAAAATTAAAGAAATGGTTTTATGTCAGAGGCACATATTTTTTACCAACATTGAAATGGGAATTGTTAAGTAGACTTTAGTCCATAATTTCTCTTTTGGCTCACAAAATAAACTTGCAATATATATTCAGAAACAAGATTAATAAATATCTGAGATATGTTTCAGTATTATGAGCTTATATATATATATAGCTAGTGTCAGCAAATTATAAAGCATGTACAGGCAGAGCTGAATTCTGCATTCAGTTCTGTTTGTACAATGGAAAAATAAAGCGAAATAATAGTTGTTCACACTAAAGCAATTCTTATCTTCAGATAGTTTATGATCATTATTCATTCATTAAACTGAAAACCTATTTTTTCTAAAATTATCTTACAGTTTATCTATTGGTTTGGCATGAATTACATTATGCATAGTTTAAATAGTTTAAGAATTAATATTCAATAGAATGTTTCCCTTTTAAGGATTTTTTCTGAAAATTCATGTGTATTAATATCCAGAAAATATGAAGAAATAAAAAATTATATTTTGAAAAATAGTAAATTTTTTTGTCTTTCTAAATTTAGAAAATAGAATATTGTTTCCTTTGTAAAATTTTCCATCTGATACTGACTGAATGATGAAAACTTACAAGAGCATGAATTCCAAATGAAATTATTTATTTGAAAATAAACAAATTGAATAAATCTTGCTTTTTTTTGCAGTTACTTAATGTCTTGCAGACATTTAATTTTATTGCATATAGTCGCTTGTATTTTGTTAATAACATTAGTCTTAGCTTTTTTAACATGATTACAATATTTTGATAGAATTGGTTAATGTTTTCTTTCCCTGTTATTAACATATTTCCATTTGTTTTTGTCTCATCTCTTGTGAATTCGTTAATAATATTTATGATGCAATTTTACACTTACATTTTCAGTAATACATCCATTGTCTTTTCTAGGACATATTATTCAGTTTAAATCTAGTTCAAAGACGGTCTTGTTTTCTAGAAAGTGAGACTTCGTTTTTATTATTTTTAAGTACTGTAATAAAACATACCCTAGAAATATGTTCAAGCAAGACATTTTTAGGGGCTGTTTTATTTTTTATGCACGATAGTTAAAATATGTTAATGTATAAAAAATAAACTTAGTGATCATTTATTTAGTTTAGGAAACACTCAAAAATTGACAAAATCATTTAAAAAAGCCTTATAATCATTAACTCCAAATATTGATGTCCACACTGAATTTTCTGCGATTTCATTTCTCCTGGGATCATTGATCTCAACTTGTAAAGCTATGCAATAGAGCAATGCCTTTTGCGCAGTATATACTCCTGTTAATTTTTTCTCTGACAGCATTGCTGATATAATTGCCTTTTATTGCATCTCATGGTTCTATACTCAAATAGCAACTTCTTGGAAGTTCAAAAATTCATTGTCTCCTATGGTTGATTTCTTTCCATTTTAGTTTCAAATTAATTATTTCCATACAAAAATTATATATTTCACTATCAAGAGTTTGGAAACGTTTGACAAATTTTTTTCCTTAAGATTTTCATGGTTTTAGAACCATAGAAATTGAGTGACTCTTTCATTTGGCCACCTAGCAAAAGTAGATAGATTTATTTTTGTGTTGGTGTTTATTATATTTTTTGCAACCCCAATATTTTTACAAATTTCTTAAGAAACAGATTCCCTCTTGCTTGTCTTCAGATGTGATCAGAGAAGGAAGTTCTTTCTATCATGATGAATTATCATAACTATTGTGTTCTTTCATTACTAAGGGAATAAAATGATTATCGAGACACCACTATGATGCTGCGACAAGTAGTATAAACTTTTAACTCATTGCTGTTTCATTCATAGCTGTCACATTCAAGAATTGGTAATTAGAGAAATAAAGGGGATCAGCAAAACAAATTATTTAAAGGGAATATTTATAATTTCTGAATTTTGCAAAATTGAATATGGTCAGTCTTATAGACTGTTCATATCACTGAAAACCATCCAGCAATTGTTATGTTTCAAACACTTTTGACTATTTTGTCAAATGTAGCAGCATACAGATGCAAAAATATCTGCAAAGAAACCCTGAGAACATTCAGACACATTATTTTTCTGTCAGCAATCCATTCACATTTATTCCAATCTGAAATAGTGTTTATCTGATCCACACTGATGCTTCTTGCTTCATCAATCTCGATTGAGGTTCTTGTATTCTAATCGACATTTTCTGATTGATCATAAATCTAATGTGAAAATATAATTATAAGATTGTTTTCCCTTGAATTTTCACAATTCGTAATCTTTATTTTGTGCAACAGTTATTTCTTTTTGTACTTATATATCTATATTAGTATTATTTGAATTTCTTTTTTTATAAAATGTTTTAATATCCCTTGAATGCGATGTATATTGGAAATTCCAATTTTTTTGCAAACAAGTCCATTTTTATCTTTTGCCTGTATTGGTTGAACTTGGTAATTTAAAAATGAGGTGCCTTTCAAATTGGCTAAATTTAAGCTCTCTAAATAGTTGTTTGTTTAGGATTGCTTTTCGCAGAATTATGTTTGTTATTTTCATTGAATTCCAATGAAACTCATTCTTTCGTAAGACGTTACTGAGTAATCCTCAGATTACTCAGTAAGATCTTACTAGAAAGCATCAGTCTGATTTCTAACTAAATTGACTGCATTGTATTTTAGATATATTTTTTGTATTTTCAATATATTAATTCAAAATGCTGCAACTTATTATTTCATCAAGTGAAATATCAGAATCACTGTTTATTTTCATAACATTAGTACTTATTCTTCACTTGTTGCACGTGTAAAATTTTGATTATGAGATTTTGAAATAAATTAGTGTATTATACAAAAACATTTCTATGGTTTAAGTATGTTTCGCAATTGATCTATCTATACGTACCATTACATCGGTAGACTAAATCTGACCAGATGATTGATTCCTGAGAAAAGCAGAAAACTCCCAAGCGCCCACCTTTCAGCTTATTGTCGAATATATTTCCTGAATCTGCTACCATGTTTTCACCTTCAAATATGCGGAGTCTGCAACAAAAAGAAAGTGAGAAATTGGTAGAAATATGATGCTAAATAGTAGGAATGTTTTAAGAATATAAATCCTATAGTTTGTTAATGTATTAAATCTTACCTAATCAAGCCTATCTGAGGCCTATGCAGTAGCAGCCAGCGATAAGCAACTTTCTCTTTCCACCCTACATTTCTGGGATCTTTCCACAAAAGCTTCACCTAGGCAAAAAGGTTACCATTCAATCTGAATGCTGTGCTTTGACTTCTATTTAGTTAAAACTAATATATATTTCATATAAATACTTTTTTTTTTATTTTTAAACAAATGCGTTAATGAATGTGTTTAAAATAAATTAACAAGAGTCCTAAAAGTTAATATGTGTGTACGACTTTTCCTTTAACCATTATATCAAGCATATTGAAATAATATTATTTTTAAATCATCAAACTTATTCAATTTTTGCCCGAACTTTAATATGACTAATTCCTTAGGTTAATGAATTTGAAATTGATAACTTTGTGTCGGGAATATATTGATAAGTTTATGAGTTTCTATGTGATTGCTGTAATGTGATGAGAACGCTATATTGTATTTTCAAAAGTGCAATTTGGTCTGGTTTTATTTTTAACGAAGAACCGATTTCATAGAGCTCATTTGGTTTTTAATTTCCTGGAAAAAGGCGATTATTCGCCAACTAGATTGCTCATTCAGATCTCAGCTCTGTAAAGCATATTTGAGACGGTTCTGGGAACTACATTTCAACTCGCAACCTGCTTGCAAGGTTTGAAAATAACGTAGTGGCACTCAAAGTATCATAGGATCTTAAACTTTTTTATCCTCAATGTAAAATTACAGTAGGTATGTGCATCTGTATTAGGGGATTATTATATTAACTAATTTTCGATATTGTAACCATTGTTTCCTTTGCTTTTAACTCCGATGAAAGTTATTCATAATGTTGATTTTTTTTTCAATTGTATACTATGGTAAAATTTGATTTTATTAGCATCTGCTTGATAATTCTCAAAATGAACGATGAAATTTTAGAATGTTTATTTTAAACGTCAGCCTACTTGACTACATTTTTTTAAAAAATAAATGTCATTATTTATTATTCTTAGAATAATGTAAAGGATCACACAGGCATTATTCTAGTGTCCTTAGCACTGCTCTTATGTTGATACGCTTAACTTCATGTATCCTTAATGATACTAAACCTGTGCATCTCTAAAAACACCATATTGGAGATTGATGACCGAGTGGGAATATATATCTTAAAACCAACTTTTTAAAAGTTATTTTCATTAATTTTGAGTGGATTTTTATTATAATAGTTCCTGCACTTTGTCCTATTCATACATACTTGCTTGTCTGTGTCTCCAGTGTGCCACAGAGAATTTCTCAGCATTTGACCGGGTCCAGTAGATGACGTCACCAGTTTTAGCTGAATTCCAGGTTCTGCTACAGCACGGAATGGCGTCGCTTGCCAGTACGTCTGCGTGCTTTTCTTCCACATCACGACGTAAAAATTGGCGTTGTCTTGGTAGCTGAATAATAAAGATAAAATCTTAAGTATTCAGAAGACAACAGAATTCTCGTAAAAGTACAGCAGTGATTCACAATATCTATTAATCAAAGCATTTAAAGAATAATAAAATGCGTGAATTATATAAGTTCTTCATTAAGTCGATGTTTTTAATTTAAAAAAGTTAATACTTGTATTATTCTATCAAAGTTCTTTGTTATTTGATACTTTTCATTGATATTAATGAGTTAGTATGACCATTGGTGACCCTGGAGGAGGCTCTTGTTCGGTAGGCTGGAGATTCAAAATACCTGATCAACTTAAAACTGTATGGATCTAAGTACGTTACGGGTCTAATAGCTAGTATGTAGTATCATGGCGTTGAGAATAAGGTTCAGTTAGTTAGATCACTTGACAGGTACTCAATATAATAAAATGATTGCACAAGCATAATATTTCTTTTTATTTAGCCTAGATTTGCGCTCTACCAGTTAAGTAAGTGGAAGCTTTTGCTTATGAACTTGTCATTTAGAAGCAAGAGGACCAAACAAATTTCCAATACTTGACTTACCACCGCACATATATTTCACATGGAGAACATTACGACCATGACCTATTTAGCGCGTCCCAGCCGCCTTTTGGGAACATGATGGATTTTCGGTTAATCGTAGCTAGAAGTACTGGCCGCCAACTTACGTGGTAAAAATGTCTAATAGGTCTTAAAATGTACACCATGGTGTTAAAATCGCATACATTGTATCGTAATAGCATTGTGAAAAGTAAATTCGTTTCTTATTCATATTTTATTTATTAAGTGTTTGTTTATTTATCAAGTGTTGTATGAAAGATGTTAGTAATTATTCATATTTTAACTACACACTCATATGCATAAAATAAATCGTTGGCAATTGTCGTCATTACATGTTAACTTCTCTTACACGGTGGCATCTTACCAAAGTCCAATGTAATTTAGAAGATAGTGCTTAATTAAGGATGAAAAATTGCTACCATGTATTAATGTTAAACCGAGTTAAATATTTCTAAATAGTAGTTACCGATTTCCGCTTACAAAATTGGAATATTTTTTAAATTTAATTTAAGGTTGATACATGTGAAAACTACATATATATAGATATATATATATAAGTTCAGATAAGTATTTAATAAATAACAATACTCGCCATACTTTCTTTTCCAACAAAATTCTGAACCAAAATTCTTTAATTTTGAGTTGAAATTTTTCATTTATTTTTTTTAGTTGAAATATTAATTGTTGTTCTTCCATTATTATAGCAAAAGCGTTTTTCGTATTTTAGATCCACGTAAAATTCTAATTGCCATTTTATTATTTTATATATTAAATTTGAACAGACTCAAAACATGCTTCATATACAGTTTTAGAATGGCAAGATAATTGTTTATTTTGCAGCTATGAATGGCAAATGAAAATATAAATTGTAACATAACAATGTTTAAATAATTAATTTTTCGGAACAATATCTACTTTTTTACATATGAATTTTAGGAACAAATCTTATATTGATCGTGAACTATTCCACAGAAGAAATAATTTTAACATATGAATTTATCATGGAACGAAACCAGCTTAGCGGAATGATATTCCTTTAAGCTATATTCGCGAACATTCTTATTCAAATTTTGCAAATAAGAAGCTTACATTTCATCATTATAAATTTATCTCTCGATTATTTAATGTATATAAAATAACATTATACATTAAATGTAACCGTAGGTTATACTTTGGAAAAGTATGTGAAACCTTAGAAACAGCTGTGAAAATGATTCAGGTTCAATGTACAAAAAAGAAATTCAAAGTATCGTCTTTCTGATAAAAAAATCGATATGATGAGGTAAAATTTTTATAGATCCGTTTTCGGCAACAGGAAGTAATAGTTTATTTGAGGCAAGATGTGCTAAGCCTATTCCCACTCATCCTAAAGTTAGATGCCATTTATAAAAAATCATTGGCAAGACCTTTTAGCAAAGAATAATAGCTAGTATGATTAATATTTCATTCATATAATTGATTCAATGTTTCACAACGTCTATTAGCATACGAGAGGTAAGATATTGGGTAAAAAATTAGTGCACGGTCGCTCTTAGCGACTTTTTCATAAAATCGCTAACTTCGCCAATCTGGACGAGAAGGTCTGAAAATAAACAGAATCTTCCATTTTTCATTGGTCGGTTCAAGTTTTATCAGAATCCCCAAGTTTTCATTGGTCGGAAAAAATATCTTTATTAAATAATATTCATAAAAATAAATGTCTATTTGGAACTACTTTGATTTACCCCCCCCCCAAATCGGAAATTTGGCGCCTTTTTTTCTCGCTAAGATGGATTCTAGCTAAATACAAATAATTAATACATAAAAAACTTTTAAAAAAAGTCAAAAAATGGTACAAAATACAAGAAAATACTAAATTTGGCTACAGCAAAAACCTAAAAGCTGAAAAAACCTAAATTAGCAACACCAAAATAAGAAACAGCAACCCTAAAAAGTCCGTAGAGAGTGCAAGATTTGGCGCTTAATTTTTGGGGAGTATATCAAAGTTGTTCCATCTATTTTATTTCTACAGAAAATTATTTTAAAATTTAAAGAAACTAAAAAGAGAAATCTCTAAATGCTAACAAAGTTGTATTATTACAATTCTTATAACGCACATCGAAATAAATTCTCTGTAATTAATTAGTTTTTCTTAGTATGGAAACTAATCACTCTGATAACTTTATTTTTTTTTTTTTTATTAATTAACTCCCTTTTAACCTTTGCTCTTTCTTATAATTTTTCGAAACATCATATTTATCGCAATCATTTTTTATTTCGAAGTAATACCATGGCGCGCCTAGTTTGTTTTCTGGGGGAAATTTTTAATCGCTTATCAAACAAGTGCCTCTTCAAGAAGTTAATTTTCGCCGCCTTCCCGTGAAGAAGAAAAGATTGGATAAGCATGCACGAAAAAAGATAAGTATTTAAATGGCGCGAGAAAAAAATATTTTTAATCTCGAAGTATCGTCATTTATTATTGCTTCTTTTTTTATGTTATTCATTAAGTGAAAGCTCATTAATTCTTATTTTCTTGAACTATAATTAAAACAGCCCGCCCCATTCTTCTGATTAAAGAATCACGCTTCTTGCCTAAATCATAATCTCGGGAAAGGAGGGAAGGGAAAGGGGTGTGCAAAAATCACCTGTCATACACCCTTCCCCAACCAAATAGAATTTGTTCAGCGAAACAATAAACGGGTTCCTGCACATCTGGTTCGGAAAGTAATTATTTTAAAGTATGGTATTTGAAGGCACTGAAATTATCTCAACATAATACAATTTACCAGGAAATGGAAGACCTCTTCGTATACGTAACAGACAGTAGTTTGCGGGTTATAATTAAATTCTCGCTTTAATAGCCTTTAATTGGGGGTATGTGTTTGCTTAAGATTTGCAGCTGCCTGCTTACCGTTCAGATTTATTGCTGCTACGATCCAAATGAAATTATTAATTTCAAAGTCATTAGCTGCAAAAAAATGTTTTTTTTTTTATAATAATGGAAAAGCAATAAAATTGGTGTTTTCACTTCGATTAAAGAATGAGATTAATCTTGTGGCTGATCGATCGGGTTTTGAAAGGTGCTTTTTTTAGCATTGAAATAAATTAGCTCTAAATAAGTGTTTTGATTAAATAATTTATTGTAGAATGTATTTAGATTGTAATGTGGAGTAATTAGGTAATAACAAGAGAACGGTGAAGCAGAGTGTTATTAAATAAGTGATTATCGCTTTCACAACGAGCTCCATGCTGACAGAAACCCGAGGGTTTTATGCTAAGATTATAAATGTCCACCAGGACATTTTAATAAGATATCAATTAAATAATTAATTAAAATATTCTTAATGATATGTTGTGATCACTCAATAATAAGATAACAATGATGGAGACTGCTATATATATTAAATTAGTAATTATTCCATTCTCAGAGAGAGAAAAAGTGGGCTGTATGCTGACACATTTTAAAAATTCGCCAAGGAATTTACGCCAAGATGTGCGTTCGAATAGAATATACATTATTTTAGCGAAAAAACTGAATTGACGTAAGTATGCCAAGAATATGTTTATAACATGTATTTATTTACGTTTGGCAGTGTTATAATGAAAAAGATTCAATTTAATGTGAATTTTTCGCTATTCGTCAGCTTAAGTAAAGAATACAACTTTTCAAAAATCTTTAAGTTACAATGACATTTATATAGTTTTACTTTATTCATTTAAAGCTATATCGAATGAATTATTTTTATGTTCAATTTTTAAGAATTAGAATAACAATCAGTTTTGATGATCAACAAAAACTGTTGCACTAAACTTTACTCTTTTCAGTAAATATTCTACATAAATTTCAATATGTTTTTGCTAAGTATTCCAAAATCACTTAAATCATCTAGTTGATATATATGAATATTATAAAAACTCATGCTAGAGAAAGCAGAATAAACTTTAAATCCTCCTGATAATATATAAGCAACAACGATTAAAATTATAAATGTATTTTTTACTCTTATTATGCTAATTTGATGCATTTAATTAATTCATGTGGCGGAAAAGATAAGCGTTGGAAAGATTGAATTATTCCTTTGACATTTATTTAGAAAAATAATAAGTTAATGATTTCATGTTTTAGTTTTCTGTTTGCTGCAGATAAATTCAACAAGGGACAAAAACTACAGGTAACAAAATATGTATACGATAGAAATACACATTGATTCTTTAGAGAGTGTTTTTGGAACGATAATGAAATACAGTAGATAAGGGAAAAGGATGGAAATTATTTTCTTTACGAACGAATTCTTTATTGATGTTTGAGATTATAGAGCAGTAAAAGATTAAAAATTATGTAGTGTTATTTTTAGAAATATTCCTCCAAAATTCTTAGTGCACAAAGAAATAGGAAATTTTAACAGACACCGTGAAATCCTTTTATTAAAAATATATATCGGAACAATTGAGGATTATGTATTTAAAAGTATCTTGAAGCAAATTTTTTCTAGATTACTTTTTCATTTCATTTTACAAATTCTATAGAAAGCTGGTTGTTTAGAAACTTCATTTTATTTCATTTGTTATAAAATATTAAAAAAAAAATAATTGCTTTTAGAAAATATATTTGTATTATTAATTTAAAAAGAGAGTTTTTTTTTTTTCAGTGTCTTTTTTTTTTTTTTTTTAAATATTGATATTTTGGTTTATTATATTTTAATGGAAAATTTGGAATTTTAGAATGGGTTTTTCCAAAAATGATATTTTCACTTCTATTATTTTATTTTATAACCTTGAAAAAATAAGAATGGGCTTGTACTAGCTTGAAAATGTTTGGTCGAATAGATCCTATTTTAATATTAATTAATTTTCGAATCCCTTATTTAGATAATAAAATCTTTGAAATAAATTTCTAGAAAAAATTGTATAAGGAAGAGAAGTTTAAAGATCTCATCGATTTATTTATTTTTTTAAAATGTTGAGGTAGAGTTTACTCTAAGTCGGAAAAAATAAAACAAACTTAAGTTGGCTTTGTTTTGTTTTTCCTTCTATAGGTGCTTTTTGTACATAAGGGCTACTGCTTGAAAAATAGATTTTGAACCACTATGAACATTGAAGTTTGAGGTGGTACTCGAACTCACGAGTTATTAAACTGATAAGCTTGTGTTGCTTGGAGAGCTTAAAATTGGGAATCGGACACACTTATTTCTGTAAAAGATATTTTAAAATTTCTATGTCTTTAAATTTTATATTATTATTAAATTTTCATGTCATTAAAATTTATATTTAATTGAAAAATGGATAAAAAATTTGAAATTTTTATAGATAATTTAAGATTAAAGATGGATATTTGCAATTTCCATTAATAATTCCGAAATACTTAAAGTATTCAGAATAGAAGAATACGAGAGAGATAATGTATATGGAATTGAAAATAAGTATAACCATATGCTACAAATCTGAAGAAAAAATATATAATTGCAATGTTAAAAAAAAAAAAAAAAAAAAAAATATAGATTTTTAAGTAAAAAATAAATAATTTGTTTTTTAAAAAATAAATGTTTTGATCTATTTTCATTTAAAATATTGAATGATTTTTCTTCAATATTTTAAATGATAAATAAACGGCCCATTGTTTTCCTTTTCTTAAATGTGTCCAACTTTTCAAATTCTTCAACAATTTCTTAACTTTTACTGATAAATTATTCAGTGTGCATTTTATGCATATAACTAGTACTCTCAGTATCATTAAAATACTTATTCATTTGTGATTAATTTAAAGATAAATATAATTTTTTTTAAAAGAAAGAATTCTATTTTATTTACAATTTATGGGAATTAACAACTCTCTCAGTGCGAATATAAAGAAAATATTCTTATCTTTTCTTCAGCTTTTTTATACTTACCAGAAGAAATGAAAGTGATACAACTGAAAATCACACCAAGCGCAAAAGTGAGAAAATGTCCTTATAATAATAGGTTAGAAAAAAAGAAAGGAAAAAGACAAATGAGGAAAAAAATAATAAAGATTTGTTTCAGAGAAATAGATCCTCAGAATTATTTTTTGGAAAGATAGTCTAAGATTCTAATTTTCACTGTAATTAACTTTTGCATTCTTAAAAATGAAGACAAAGCGCACATTTTAAGTTCAGCCCCTAGCGGCAATGTTTTTGATTTTTGGAGTGTTAATAACACACAAAAGGGAAGAAGAGAAGGTTATATTAATTACACAAAAAGAGCATGCTAGGTGGTCATTGTTTCGCACGTGTGTTTAATGTCCCTTACAAAACGGGAAAATTGTGAACTTTCCTCATTTAAAAATTTCGTCTAAATGTAAAACTTACATTGATGTGAGTGCCCTTAATTTACATTTCATAATAGAAAACTGCTTAATATTTAGTAATTAACTGAGAATAAATAATATGTTTATTTACATTTATTAAAACAGGCTTCGTTATCTTGATTTAATTGGATTGCTCAAGTTATGCCAAATAAATATTATTAGACTTCTTTAGATTCACATAGTTTCAAAATATCCTAATTTATATTTACTCAAAATAAAGTCTTTCGGAAATAACCTTTTCATATCTTTAAAATATTTTGAAATTAATGTAAGAAATTTTGGATAATACATAACTTGCGCAATTGAGACTTTGGTAGTTGTTACATTATGTAAGTAACTAACATGTTTATTTGGATAAGCATTATAAGAACTTAATTATTAGTACTACCTAGGACCGAAGCCACTAAAATAAGGTAAACAAGAGAACTGTTGCCATTTAATGACCCAAAAGAACATGACCTGCAGAAAGTGTAGCCTATTGTTAGTCCTCGAAGTAATTGGCTTCCAGTATCTCTGCCAATGTATCTCCAGTTGTTCAATCCCCTTGCGGTAAGACTCGTGTGCTTTAGACGTAAGTGCTTGGCACAAATCTGTTTCATTAATGAAGGCTTTTCCTCGAAAATGTTTGTCCAGAGAATGGAAGGGATAGTCATCTAATGGTGCAAGGTCAGGTGAGTAAGGAAAATTACATTAAGTCTTCCAACCAATGCTTTATGGTATTCCTGGTCATCTGCGGAACATACTGCGAACCATTATCGACCAAGAACAATGCACCTTTACGATTAACCAGTGTTGGTTCCTTCTGTTTCAATGCCTGTTGCACACGTTTCATTTACTGCGAGTACAGGTCCGCAGAGACCGTCTGGCCGTTGGTAACCACTCTTACTGATCCACTTGACGACTAGTCCACCAGACACAAAGCATAATCTTGTGTGTCCATAGATGGTTTTGCACCATGCGGGACAGCACCCTGGGGTTTCAAGCAATGTTTGGAACGCTTAGAAGTCACACAGGACCCACTTTTCGTCACTGATCAACACTCGATTGAATATGAATGGGCTACGATGGCGAGAAAACAACCATTCGTTGCTGATTATGGACAGCGTGTGAAGAGCTCATTTGCTCAGGCTGTAGATCGTGTTTAAGTGGTGTAAATTGAGTCTAAACGTTTCATAGGAAATGCTAAATTGTCTGGCAAGTTTACATATGTTTGACTACTGTTTTTCTCAATGGCCACCCCTCCATGTGGTCGTCCACTGCAACTTTTTCACAAAGGGACAAATCTCCCGAAATGAGTGTCAAAGCAATGACTTACTGTACATCATAGCACTGTCACCAAAAGCTTGACATATTCGGCGACTTGATGTAGTTGATAAACCTATTTTGAAGTCTTAAAGCAAACAACATCGAACGAGTTTCTTCGACACGTCATTCCTCTTCACTACTGTGCGAATTACGATAGATGAATGAGCATGATTGACCTGTTTTCATAGAGATATATACTTCTACTCTCGACTGACTGGTGTCCAAAGCAAGTTATACACTAATTTGCATACTTATTGTAACTTCATTCAATGGCAACGCGTAAACCGTAAAATCTTTTTTGTTTACCTTTTACTTAGGAAACAAATTTTGTATCTTTGGATAAATGTCTTAAAATATTAAAACGCATTATCATTACCGACACATTATGCTGTCGAAATTCAAATTCCAGTCTGTAGACACCGTGGAGAGAAACTACAGAGCTGTTGATTTATAAATCGCCTCATTGGGCCTGCAGTTGATATGATGTTTGGGGTGGTATTACATTTTATTCCTACATCCTTCTTGTATTTATCACTGGTATACTGAATAGCAAGCATTATATCTCTGAAATATTAAATTTCATTGTCCTTTTATACTTTCAACGTTAGCAATAGCATAATGCATGGACACACGTGGGACGCAATATTTAAGAGCTCTTTAAATATTTACCTAGTTTTTTTTTCCGATCTATCGCCAATCTAAAACGTGTGGTATATTCTTTCACAACCTTCCTGGTATACACCAACCACCCTTTATTACACCAAATCAGTTTTTTCAGTAAGTTGAAGCTACATGGAGGCTATATTCCAAGCATAGATCTAAAGCCTCTTTGATATTTATGACGAGATACGTGGTGCGTTATAACCGACAATACCGGTTACACTAACTTCTAATATTGTCATTACCTATACTTTTCAAGTGGCTGTAAGTACTTTTGTATAACGTGATATCTATCAAATACATTTTTGTTGTGATATCTCTGATCTTTTTAAGTGTTGTATTTTGGGAAGCCAAATGATCGATAATTTAAGGAAAACAGGAAGGAAAACAATTTAATTTTAAGCACTTAAGCTACTATAGGCTATCGAAACCTTTTGAGGAAAGTTAATTTTTGTGACCGAGAAATACAAGTTTCAATACCAAAAATTATCATGTGAAAAGGACCGACGCAGGTCAAGAAGTTCATGAGCTCCAAACGTCTATGTCTTCCCGCTTGTGTGACGTAGTGTAGAAGGTACCAGCACAGGTATTGAACTCGTATGACTGCAATTTGAAATTACGAGGTGGTTGGCTGTATTGAGTGGTTTTGGTCGGCAAAAATAGGCTGTCAGAAATGTATTCTGTCTGATTACTTTATAGTTGCATATTCTATAAACCATTAATTTTAAGACTGGAGGTGATAAAAAATAGATTTTTTGGTTAAATCCCCGGAGAGTCAACACCCTTGGTGATAAACTGAAAAGAAGTGCCAAGGCAAACCAAAATGGCGAAATAAGAATTTCAGAAATAGTTAGGTTTATGAATTCTAATGTATCAAAATAGGATTACCAAGACTGGCGAAATTTATCACCAAACAAAATTATTCGAGCCAAGGGTGTTGGGATATGCTACGATCCAACCAAGATTTTGTACTTAATAATTTAACTTATATAATTGAATATTATTGTAGAACATATATAATTGTAATTTGCATAATGCTCAATAGCTTAACTTGCATAGATGAAATCATCCCCGACGGCTAAATAGCTTCAGGCCGTTTTCCTTAAGATCAGCAAAGTGAAATATCGGTTGCAGGGTGGGTACGGATTGAAAGAGTGACCACATTTTCCTTTACTGGGCTGTAGGAACTCCATTGGTTGGGGATCTTGCTCAGTTAATTTGTGTGGGTACCAGCTCAAGTGTGATCTCGTCGCCTGTCGTACTTTAAAGTTATGAACGCTTAGTGATATGTGAGTATTGCAAACTCGTTAAACTTAAAGCACAAGCCGTGTTTCGCCAGCACCGTTATGTATGTATAGTTGTAAATTATACGTTTTATAATTCAGGTGATAATTTTTAATGTTGCATCAAAGTATTTACTTATTTAAAAATGAAAAATTTGTCTTGTTGATAAATACAAATACTTAAATTTAATGCATTTAAAAATTCTATTGCTTGATTACTGCTAAGAATCCGAGGAAAACGTTATTTTTTTAAGACTGATGTTGGATAAACATAGATTACTTTTCTTTTATAAAATGAATGCTGTGATAAAATAAAAAGGTTGAAAATCCATAATTATGATATATCCTAAGACTTTAAGAGAAAAAATATTAATTAAAGATAAGAATTTTTTCGTTTTTTATTCTTAATCTCTAATTCTTTACATCTCAAGTTATTCGGATTGTGATGTAAAAAAAAAAATGCATTACTTTTCTAATAATTACTTTTGCTGTTAGGAAACTGAAATAAAAACGCTCATATAGTTTTTATGGAGCAATTCTATGTCAAACCTTCTCATTAACAATGCAAATAAGGCTATATGCGGAAAATATAGCTAGTTGATGAATAATTTATTCGAAATAAATTGGTGTTTTTTATTGAAATTAATATGATCATTTGAGTATATATGTATTGACTTAATTAGAAAGAATATATTTTTTCAATCCCTGTTCTAATTTTTTTGATAATCATTTTTATTTAAATACTGAATTCTTTTTCTTTACCTGAATATAAATCCAACGTAATCATCATCGATCTCAGTGTCCACAAAGAAAGTTCCTTCGAAATCAACTCCACCAAACGCATGGAAACCTAAATAAAATTTAAAATAATTGATATACGTTTCTCATGCTCAAAATATAATGATTGTTAAAATAAAGATGATTATATAAGTTTATTTGACTATTAAATAGGTTATTTTTCCACAAAATGAAACAAGCAAATGGAACAAAAAGATTGTTTATAAATAGAAGATTACTTAAAATAGTAAAGAAAATAATATATTATCAATTTTTTTTTCTAATGGCGGAGGCACCCTTGAGCAAGTTTAGTACATTAGCCCATTAGCCGCAACAAGGACGGAAACTGCTACTCATTTTATCGTTACCCGGTGGGCACTTATGAACCAAGTCATGGAACTACGAGTAGCATCGCCCACGCCACACCACACCACCACAAACTCGTTTATAGGGCGGGAAACATTCATCCCTCATCCGAATAAAGGACAAGAAACACAGAGAAAGTACATCCATGCCCGAGCTGGGATTCGAACCCAGGTCCTTCCTATCTGTAATCAGTTACGCTAACCACTAGACAGGTTGGACGGCTACTGTTCATTTGCAGTGGGCAATAAATTACTTGTAATGAACATAATTTGAGACTTCTCAGTAAAGAGAAAAAGTGAGAAGTGTGGATGGTTATGTTAACATATTTAGCAATAAAATTATTCTATTTCCTGTATATAGCATGTAGTTAAGTATTATATTTTTTATTTTTAATCCGCTATTTAAAATATATTACCTTTTCAGCCTGAAAACCGATACGATTTCGATAAGTAAATGTAAAAATTATTAAATCGATTGCGTTTTACTTGTAATATGGATTAAAATCTAATCATAATTTGTCTGTATCACAAGAAATTTTTCATATTGAATAGTGATATAATTTACATAAATCTCTAACTAGAATTTACAACAAATGTTATTTAACAATTACTAAATATTATTTGGCGAAGTTCGCGAGATAAAAATTTAACCAAGGTTTCCTTTTAATGGAATAATAATTTAAATTACCTTACTTATTTTTAAAATTGAATCAGAAATTTCTTTAGTATTTAAAAAACAACATCAAAAAAAGTCTGACTACTTTATAATGTATCTGCTTTTTGTATTTTTGAGAAAACATTAATCAATTTTTATATTTTACTGAAAAGGTAAGAAAATCAATTAATTTGAATTACTTTTATTGGATGGACATAAAAAAATAATGGAGTTTCTCTTATTTTTAAGGAAGTCATTAAGAGACCATCTGTTTGAAATCAATGTAATGGTCAATTGATGTCTAATTTATTGGGAACACAAAAATAGCTTTTATATAGTTAGCGAAACAATTTCAAATATACTCAGATAAATTATTACTTAACCATTAAAAAATAGAACTTCCAAATCAAGAATAAGATTTCATTGTAATTAAAGCTAGCTTAGAAAGAGAAATTGTGTTTTGATATCTGAAAAAGTAATAACACCGTTTTAATTCAATATAGAGATGAAAACTGTATTATCTTTCCAAAATAAATTCGCATCCATTTTTATTCAAAAGTAATTTAATAACTTTTTTTTTTAGATAAAATCATTATTGAGAAATTCCTATTTATTCAACACTGTGTTGTAACACTAACTGGAAGTATAGTACTTATTGTTCATTTATCTATAAGAATTGTATTAGATTTTAGTCTAATATGATATCAGATAATATTTAACAAAGTTAAATGTGGTGTTTTAAAGATGCTAAATATGTAATAATATTTAGCAACATTTAAAATTAAAAATATTTCTTTAGCTGTAGGAATTTATGCTTCTTGTGAGTTAGAAACTTCTGAATAGATTCAAACTTTTATTTTAAATGGGTTTTATTATAATATTATTATTATAATATATATTAAAAGTTTGAAATGGGTAAAAGATATAAAATCTCTATTTTACTTAAGAAATGTTAAGAATGATGATGCTAGGCTAAAGGAATATTAATTTTGAAGGAAGAAGTGATGTAATCAGAATGACTTCGAATTTTTATCGATTTTAATCCAAGAAAGTCTGTAAGATTTATACCTTTCTTCTAAGCGCAAAATTCAAGAAACAGTATTAAATATATTGAAGAAACAAAACTTATCACGATAAATCATCTGAAGTTAATTTGAAATCTTAAAATTTTTTGCTGAGTGTGTTGCATTGAATTTCCTTAAACAAACGAGTGGTTTCACCATCATTTTGTGTTAGTATGGTACAGATTGAAATCAGCATATTAGGCAGGAATTTTTTTTTTTAATTTGATAGCGTATTAAAATAATTTTGAAATTATTCATTGTTTAATTCAAGGCAACATTTGCCCGTAGAATATCCCGCGTACGAGCGGTTCAAAGATTAAAAATGTTTATTTGTCAATCAATGTTTACTGTTTGCCCTCAGGGCTGATTCGACAAGAACGCGAAAGTTAAAAAAGGATTCCGGGCCACTAGAAATAACAAAACTCGAGATACGCATTAAACTTATGAACTTTTGAACTGAAAGCCAGAGTGCTGGACCATTCAGAAAGGGAATAGCCACAAGGGAGTTGTTAATTGACGAAATTGAAGGCTATTTTCTATAAATATATTTTATTAACTGAGCCACAATACTCCACATGAGGTCACATGCGGGAGTAACTCAGAAGGTAATGGATACAATTACGATGCACATATACTCTCTGCACCATAAGAAGTTGCTTTGATTTATTGAATCTGCTACAGAAAATTAGAGAGGTCTTGGTTGGTAATCAGGCCGGCAATTAAAAATGTGTTTTAGTTTGCTTTGTAGATAATGGATAGACTTACTGTCGGCACACTTAATCTCCGCATTATCGGCAACATAAGAATTTGGTTTGGTTTATTGAATCTGCTAAAGTAAGTTAGAGAGAGATCTTGGTTGGTAATCAGGCCGGAAAATAAAAATATGTTTTAGTTTGCTTTGTCACTTTATGGTTTCTTTTTGCACACGAGAGCCAATTTGGTCATGAATTGCAATTTAAAATGAATTCCAAACTAATGATATTGTTTCCTTTGGAGGTGAGAATCGAAACTACAAATTATTGAACGAAGGTAAGCATTAGCAACCTTGGTATTTGATAGATTCGATTATAAAAAAAATTAAGTTATTTTGGTAAATCAACTTTTTTTTTTACATTGAAAATTTTTTGCGAATTACATGAAACTGTTTCTATCAGTTGAGCATGATACCGACTCTTAAAAACAAAATTTTTAGAAAACAAAATGTGAAATTTAGTTTCAACACGATTCAGTACCTCATTTTAATATCAAATGTTTAGTGGTTTTCATTTTTGTTGTTTTATTTTGAATTGAACTTTTGTTTTATAAAATCCTTTAGTAATGTGAGCTACTGAATGAAGTGTATGAAATATTGAATGAAGTGAAGATTATTAAGAATATAAATAATTTATTTTTTTTAAACATTTTTTATTTTTAAGCGCAAAATTATAGTTAAAGGTACAATTTATTTCAATGTACCCAAATGACCAAATAAGTAACGCTTTTTTCAATAAATGGTGCCATTATGAATATACAAATGTGGATATAAAATAATTTTAATACTTGGAAGTAATTTTTAATAAATTTTGCAATTTTCTATAGAACTTAGATAAAATTATATAGAAACATCATGCAAACACAACCACTGAAATGTATACATACTTTAAAGTTAGTGAGCGACATTTAGCATTTCAAATGCTATTTCGTATAAAAATTTCTTTTTCTTAAAACTTTACAAATTTCAAACAACCTTTAACTTTTTATCTTTCCATGTTGAATGTACTGTGTACATGCTGAAAGAGATTTCTCATTGCCGCTGTTTCAATACTTTTAGGGAAAAGAAAACTTTGGTGCAATCATTATTCTGTAATTCTTTCTCCTCCACTTGTTTGCTTTAGGAATGAGCCGGAATTGAACAAATGACTTCCTTCCCAAATTGATTACCTGAATAAAGGAAATTCTTCAGATGGGAGTGGATTGCTTGGAAGGAATGCTCCTCCCTTCGATAATTCAAGTGGGCATTATTAAATGTGTGCGATTGGATACAACCAAAGATAGCAGAAAACAAGGTTCATCGTACAATTTGTAGTGAAATAAGGATTTTTTGTAAGCATTTTACTATATAAACCAACCATTATTTAAAGTAAAAATAGTTATGTTTACCTTCTTTTCTATTCCACATGAAATCTAATTTTAAATTATTATGTATAATAATATTAATTATTATTTTCAAATAAGTAGTCTCACATTTAAATATACTTGAAAAATACTATTCTTAAACTTTTAAATTACATTTCAATCGAAGAATGCGAATAATCTTAGCTTTTGCATCCATAACTCTCTCTAACTATCATAAAAGGAGAATGTTATTGAGGATTTTTATTGGAATTTTTTTTTTTCTTTAAGAGCCAAAAGTTATTGAAGTATCGGAAACTTATTTCATTCTAATGTTTTGCTATTATGTTCACACATTTTTACGACGTAACCGAGAATGTAACTTCTAATAAAACTATAACATCAAATAAATTACGAAACATCCATGATTACTGTTTTCAACGCACATGGTTTAGATGGGTGGTATAATCATCAGATTCTGGTCATGTTAGAAAAAGGTTTGTGGCTTAAGAAATAATGCTTAGAGAAAATTGGAAAGTTAGAATGACATATACTTTAATCGACTAAAAGTATTTTATGTATTTAACAGGAATATCTGACTATATTAATAAAGGAGAATGACCATCAATTACTTTTACTGAAAAAGAAGCATTAAATAATGGTTTTATTTACTACTGATGAGAATAATTATAATTTTTTCATCTTTTTAATAATTTCAACTTTGGCCTCTACATTAGACAAAGCTCATACTATTTTATATAGTAAGATACCCAAAGGGGTTGAGCCACCTTGGCTTTGAAAGTAGGTGGGTCTACGCATTTTTAAAGCAAAAAAATAGCAGAAAACGCCCAAACTTGGATTGCCACTTCCAGAGATACTTGGAGGAAATTGTAACAAGGGCTTATTTTACATCTCTCAATCACTTTTAGAACACATGACAGATCTTTAGTTGAGTTGGGTATAGAACCCTCTACATTTTGGTAATAAGAAATGATGCTTTTCCCAACCAGGCTACAACAATCAGTGTTGAATAAATAATAAAAAGATATTGAATGAATTTCTATGGAGAAAATTATAATTACGTATTATTTTACAGCTCTCAATCATCTTTAGAACACATGGCATACTTTTAGTTGAGTTGGGTATAGAGCCCTCTATCTTTTGGTAATTAGAGAGAGAAATGATGATTTCCCCTACCAGGCCTCAACGGTCAGTACAGAAGAAATAATAAGAATATATTTAATGAATTTGTTTGATCAATATAAAATACAATTAATATGTATATATTGGCTATTGACATGAGAGAAACTTGCACTTTTTTTCCTGTAATAATTTTTGTTACGTGGACAGCAATAAGTGGTGTTCCATAAAGAGAAGGTTATTCTAACGTCAGCATTTGTTGTAGTGTTTAAAGAGATCTATCTATAAAAAAACAATTCTTTTCCATTGCTGTTACTCAGATAAGTTGTCTAATATAGATAATAGATAATAATCTAATATAGATACTAATATAGATAGATAATAGAGAAGAAAAGGATAAATGAAGAAAAAAGGAAGAC
>JAPDSC010080277.1:77481-93570 GCA_026290005.1 Latrodectus geometricus
ATATATATATATATATATATATATATATACAGAGAGAGAGAGAGATTGTAACTGAATGTAATTGTTCCAATTATGCTTAATGTCATGATAAAAGCTTCGTTTTGTAATATTTTTTTCTTCTATGTAAGAAGTGAGAACTTACATTTTAATTACTTCTTACAGATACTAGTTTATTAATTTGAAGATACCTTACAAATTTTGTTAATTCCGTCAAATATATTCTTTATAATATCTTTAGAAGAAATTGAATAAAGAATTTTATAATCTAAAAGCTCAAATTTAATCAATCAATAAATAAAGATAATTATATGCTACAACTGTAAATATATTTTGTAGAATGTTAATATATACTTATATAAGCCTGTGACCTGTTAGAATATGTAATACAAACATTTATATATATTATTAAAATATTTTAATTATTTTGCTGTTGGTGACTTTAGTAACTTATCTTTTCCATGTTAAATAAACTAATTTAATGAAATAAATAACGTGGCTGTGTTTTTTCATGTTTCAATGATAAATGTGATTTAAGTTCTTAAATAGATCACATTTGCTAATTTTTTTAAAAATATAAGTGAATAGTTAAAAAGTTTTTTTTAAAATAAAGTTGAATTTTCAAAAATTTGAAGAGTATTTTTTGAAAAATTCAACTTTAGATCTGTTTTTTTTTCACTTATGTTTGTTTTACTATTACTACAAATTATAAATAACTGTAATTGTTACTATTTATATAATCTCTCATCACTTCTAATAACCATTTTTTAAAGGCATATAAATAGAAAGATAAGCAGTATTCGAAAGATGCGCTAGAAAAGAAAATGAGAAACATTCTTAAAAAAATTTAAACTCTCTCGCATTTATTTAAACATCTGTATTGACACGTTTAAAAATAATGCTTTTCACTGAAATATTTTTTATAATAGTAATAAAATAAATTAAATGGCTAAAACTTATCAAAGAATGACTTTTTTACCTGCCCTAAAATTCAACAAAAATAGTTAGAAACTGGCAATTTTTTCAGTGCCAAGATATGATATCTTGAAGCAACTAGTCAAGTGCAAGTTCTTTTCAGGGAGAAAATTTCACCATTAATTTCCTTGGCAGCTTTTCCCTGGTTGGTGAGCGGTTTGCATAAGAAAAAAAAATTAACTCTTTCATTATGTGTGTTTAAATCGAGTATGGAGTAAACGAGTTTCTTTTTTTTTCTTTCGAATTTCATATTGGAATCAAGAAGTTATTAAAACTGATCTAAAATTTTCTGTTTAAGAATTAAGATATTTTGATTATAAAGAAATCATACTTTTTTGTTTGTAAGGTAAGATGGATAAAATAATAATCACCTTTATTTCAACTTTAAAGCAATATTATTTCACCAATTTGTATTTCATTATTAGTGTTATCTTATTAGTAGCATAATATATATTATTCTATCATTATTAATGACATTATAAGAAGTATTATCTCAGACTAAATTAATTGCACTTGAATATATATATTTCAAAGATTTCTATGTTTTCTGGAACTATGTTTTTTTTTTTTTTTTCTTTTTTTCCTGTCGGGACAGCGGCCTTCTCGGCCATCTGACAGCTCAATAAAAATCAGCCTTATTGTGGAAGTTGTCGGGTGAACAGTTCAAAAAAGAAAGCGCAGGACAGTTTGTCAAATGAATAAAGTCCATAAAATCTCCTGAAGGACACAGGGTACAGTGGAACTACGTTAATTTAGAAATTTGACAACATTATATATTTCAGATAAAAAACGTAATATGGATTTAAGTTTCATAGCTCTTTTGTGTATTTTCTCGTGTATACATTAATATCATAATAAATCGAGCATTTACATTTCTTTTATTGGCGTAAAATGATCTCTTTTTTATTTTATTCGACAGGTATTACAGTTTAAAAAAGATTCTGCGCTGCAGCAAACATCGACAACCTAGTTGGGAATCGAATTTAAAAACTGTAGAAATGAAGAGTTCAGCTCCAATCCTCCTCTGACAGCTCAACAATTACATGTATGCGTTTATTTAAAAAATATGCTTCATAATTGAAAAAATATTGGATACACATTTGTTTATATAAATTAAGGGAAAACCACAAAAATGAAGATAACGCAAAAAGTTATGCGTGGAATTTAATCAAACATATACGTATTATACAACGTATAGGAAGGTATAAAATATCATAAAAAGAAATCACTAGACAATTATGGTGTTATAAAAATTAGCGTATGTATGCAATGAACAAATGGGAGGTGTAAATTTAGTATAGAAAAGCTTTAACATGAGGTACTATCACCCAGAGAAGCAATACAGCACACTTAACGGTGAGTAATGATCTGAATTATGCTGTCAATTAATAGTTTAGAAAGTGCGAGCCATCCTTCCAAAGCAGTCGGAAGCGTGGCTAAAGTCCTAGAAGGATTTAGAGCAAATACACGTCGTCCAACAGTGGCCCCTAACATGCTCTGTTAGGTTAAGGTCCGTTGCTCGAGCTGGTCACAGCATGCGCTCAATTATTTCCTCCTCAAACTAAGCATCCATGATGTGAACCAAACATGGTCTCACATTATCATCCTGTAGCACGAAAGCATCACTTATTGTCCAGGCATTAGGGCCCATATAAGCATCCAAAATGTTTTATATTTGTGAGCATTAACATTTCCACAAAAAAAGGCATGGCTGTGAGTCCATCAAAAGAGATACTACAGCAAACACAGATGCTGCCCGATCTGCAAGTATGTCTTTCACGGATGTTTGATGAAATGAAAATGGAGGAATAGATATCAAGGAAATATATTTCTCGTTCATGAGAGTTATATCGTAGTCTATGTAAGCTGAAGGCCAAGTGTGTTTGCGAACAACGTGAATATGTGTTTCGTACAACAATCACTTGGTGAACGAAAATGAACATTATAATTTATATAAAACAGGGAAGCCGTTAATTTTAATACATGCTTGACATTACATTTGAAACCTACAATGCCCATATCTGTTTTCCTGACAAAAAGCCCTGAGAATGATTTCTGTGTATGATTAATGATAAACAAAATCAAAAATGAAATATATATATATATATATATATATATATATATATATATATATATATAACAATGTAAAAAAAAAGAAAAAAGTTACATTAAATTACACCTTTTAATAAGTTTTTAATTAAAAGTAAATTAGACCATTACATACATATATATTAAAATCTTAAATGAAGAATAAGTCTTACCGACAGCTAATCCTGGGTCACTGTTCATTGTTTGAACGATTTCTGCACCCTGGAAGAGAAAAATATTTATTTTATCTAAGCATATATTGATTAAATTTTCTACAAGATAAAAAAAAAAGAATAACTCCTACCCTTTTTTATGTATAGAAAAATAAGAAATAATTTGGAATCTGTAATCTATTATATGCAAAAAAATTGTTATATTAGTTTGGGGAAAAAGAAATCCATTATTTTCTCGGTAGATAACTGTAGAGATCTATATTTCCTAAATTATCGATCGAACAATTTCAGATTTATGCTTGTTGGAAAAGTGACGTTTCGCATCAAAAAATCATTGACAGTGTTTTATTCGTTCCATTTACACACACACAGTCGTGAGTATAGGATGTTAAAATTGGAAGTCAGCAAAAAATAATTTGGTACATTTTACAATTTTTGTTTGATAAAGGCAAATATACGAGCTAGGTTGCTAGAATTTCGAATGGTGATCATGGTCCCGATACAGTAATAGCCAATTACGTGCAATATTGGTTTCTTTGGTGATTCATAGGTATTTTTGATGTTAAAGAAGTATCACACATAGGTAAGCCAGTCATAAAAAATGTCGACAAGATCAAAGAAATTGCTTAAGTGGACATGTATGTTAACAGTCTTAGTATAACCCATGAGCTAAGGATAGACAATAAAGCAGTTTATAACATTCTCACAAAGTGTTTCCGAAATATATTAAATAAAGTCTTGAAAATCACGTGAAAATAGTGGATTTCTTTTTACGCAAACTTATATTTTTAATGTACATAGATATTACAAAACATTTGAATTTTCTAATCCATAATATTTTAAACAAGATAGTTCTAATTCTTTTTAATACACAGGGTAACTACAAATGATTTGAATCTCTAATCACAGAGATATACCGTAGAATAATGTAGTAAAATTTACCAGGAAATTCATCGCTTTTTTAGCATTAAACAAATAAATTATTCAAAATCTCAAATTAATAAAATAGATCTCAAAAATAAAAGAAAGGGAATATAATGAAATGTTACAATAGTATTTAAATACATATTTCCTAATAAGTCTTTTCTTAAACTGGGATTATGGGCAAAATGTAAGGCTCAGATTTACTGTACGGTAGCTCTTGGCGTGATTTTCCAAAGTTGGCAATAAATAACATTTTCTGGCAACTCAACTAATTCTGACCAGTGCTAAACCATTCAGCCAGGACAAATGAGGGATTCCAAGCAATGAATAATGTGGACTGACCAATGAAATAAAGAATATTCTGTTTATTTTCAGACCTCGCTTGTGCAAATTGGCGAGGTTGGCAAGATTTTTGGCGATTTTTTGAAAAAGTCGTCAAGAACAACCGTAAAGTAAATTTTTACCAAATTTAAATTTTGTAGATAATGGTAACAATGATTTTTCTCACAATTACTTTCATGTGGCCTTCCGGAAGCAAAAGCTTGAACTATTGCCCACTTCATGTCCCAATCCTACAATCCTGTCAACGAAAGTTGTTGAAGAAATATCAATACTTAATTTGTTTCCTTTTCCAAATGGAACTTTGGATACATATTAAGGAATTGAAAAGATGCTAACAAATACAATACGCCTAAAAACATTTGAAGTTAAATTTTAAATTAGAAATGTTTTGGTGTTATCTTCTCTATCGAATGAAAGTAAGTACTTTTCATGTAAATATTTTACCATATAAAACTTTGCAACTTGCAATTGAACACACGCAAATATATATATACTATTATTAAAAGGATTTTAAAAAATTACAGGTAATAGTTACCTTGTTCCTTAGTGGATAAATATCTTTTCATACATATATAAAGTAAGATGTAATTAGAAGAACAAGATAAAACAAAGGAGAAACTATACAATTTAATACCAATATGACAAAATCAAGAAGAACAATGTGATATAATATAAATAGAAATAAGGAAAAGGCATAGGGGCCACGTCTTCATCAGGAGGGAGATAGTGAACTATGCAAATAAGGCACCCTCTTCTGACTAGCATGAAAGACAAAGGTCTAAAAATTGCTGTTTTTGCGCCGGATTCATTGTCTATAATATTTGCTAGTAATTTGCTTTCTATTTTCTATACATAGCATTTACTGCTTTATATATATATATATATATATATATATATATATATATATATATATATGGAATGACACTTATCAAACAAGGAACAAAGTAACCGTTACCTGGAACTTTTGAAAATTTTATAATAGTATATATATTTGTATTTATGTTTATCATATATATATTTGAAACATTTATTTGTGCGATGCTTGTATATAAATATAAATATCTTAACGAAACTGTAAATAATAAAATAATTGAAATAAATATCTCAATTCTGAAAATATTTCAAGATCTCTTGAGACTGCATGATGATGGCTATCGATTTTTGTTAAAGCTCTTCATCGAGACAAAACAAGAAATAATCTCACCCTATTATAGATGACCCAGTGAGGATCGATCTGCGAGTCGCCCTCCGGATCCAGCACAACTGTCTGATAAGCCCTGAAGTCTGTCGTGTACACCTTCCTGTTGTCTGGGCAGACATCGAGATGGTCTGGGACGCTGTCTCCGTCGAAGTCATCTCGGCAGATGTCACCCACGCCAGTCCCTGAAGGAAGAGATTGCAGAAGCCATTTTGTTTTCATTAGTTTGATGACATATATATCATCTTATAAAGCGATTGAAAACTTCTCATATAGTCTTCAAATGTATTCGTACAATTCAAATTGTACTCGTTTATATAAAATACAAATTGATTTTTTGATAGGCAAGTAAATTTGACAGTATATATATATATATATATATATATATATATATATATATATATATATTTAGAACTCCAAGTCTTTCGAGAATCATATCAATATCATTTATTTGAGATATTATGTAACTATGTTAAATATAATGTAATAAAAATAATATCAAATATAATTATATCTACTTTAATGTGTTCATCGATTAATTTTTGATTCATATTAATTAATAGTTTTTAGTGATAAAATTCTCTTACTTTACAAAATTTCATCACATAATACGTCATACATTATATCTACTTTTGATATTAATTTTTATATAATTTCATTGAAGCCCTTGAAAATCAAATCTTATGAAGGTAACACAAAAATGAAAAAAATATTGGTTAAATCAAGAAATAAATCTTGTAAAGCTAATAAGATTGAGAAAATCAATGAAAATAATAATATAGAATAAAGTCTCGTATTTTTCACTTTTCTGTGAGTTATTTTTAATAAAATATGTTCTGAAAATGATTAAATTAATTCAAACTTTTCAGACACCTATTTTTCAAGTTTTTTTTTAATGGCGAGGAGCTGGGTGACTGGACCCGTCAGCCACAACAAGGCCGTAAACTACTACTCATTTTAGAGTTACCCGGTCGGCACCTGTGAACCAAGTCACCGAAATACGAGAAGCATTGCCCACGTCACACCACCACAAACTCGTTTATAGGGTGGGTTACATTCATCCATTATATCAGAAGGAGAAAGGACAAAGACAGGAAGGAAACGTCCATGCCCAAACCGGGATTCGAACCCGAAACCAACAGACTTGGGAGAAGTTAAGAATTCTAACCACTCAGCCATTTGCCGACATTAAATAAAATGTTCACAAAATAAGTTCTTTCACAGCAAATATAGATTTATTTTGATATTCTGAATGTATTAAAACTGGCCAATATACTTTAAATAACTTATATTCTAGTCTTCCGAAATTTACATTAAAAAAATCATATAAAAACAGTACATAAAACGTTAATCTTAATTCCAATTATGGATAAACTGTTGACAAAAACAAAGAATATATATTGAAATATATTTATAATGCAAAGCTTTGCCTAAAAAGTCATTTAAAAATAAGAAACAGGTTTATGATTTTAATGCATTTGTGTACTTCTGCGATACTAAAACTCAAATCTAACTATATTCTGTTTTGTAGAAAGTAAAATTATCGTCAAGTTTAGAGTGTCCTTTTAAGTTAACACCATTTTAGAGAATAATGGACTTCATCAATCATGATGACTGTCGTATATATTTTGGGAAAAAGAGTGATGCCAAAGAAAGAAAGGTAAAAATGTATTCCATATTTTCCATTTTGGCAAAAAAGAGCTATACTTAATATTTAAAGAGTGAAATATCGCATTAAAAATGCATAAAATAGAAGTTTACCCCATTCTTTTACAAAGATCAATCATATTTCGGCCAAAAGTGATTTTCTTATTATGAAAGTCATTTGTCATTATAACTTTCTTTAAAACGTCCATCAAATAGAATTTAAAAGTTGCATAAATTTATGGAGAAATACAGCTTCTTTTTATAGCTATGTCACTGAATACATTAGATTTTAGAAAGTAAGGTACAGATCAATTGCAATATTAGGGAAATATTGGTTTAATTAATTACAATGCCTGGAGAAATGAAAATGCAATTTGGAAAATTGTTAATTTTAGTGGATAAAATTAACTTACAATAAAAACAAACAAATGAGATTTAATAGTATAGTAAGTTCACTGCATATATAAATATATATATATATAATATTTGTTTGATGGATTTGATGTACTCTCTGGATTGGATCACTGGATTGGCAGAGGCAACCCTGTACCTTAGCCACCAGAATCCTCGGACCTAAACCCCCAGGAATATTACCTATGGATATACCTTAAGTGTGCGGGTCATGACGCGTATTGTCAATGTGGCGGCTTGTGTCGGGGAGACTCATGGGCAGTTTGAATGAGTTCGTGATTCCATGTGCCACCGATATGAGGCATGCATCGCAGCTGATAGGGCCAATTTTGAGCACTTGTTATGAGTTTAATTTGTATTTGGTACTTTTTTGTTGTAAAATAAGATTTTTTACACTTTTTCTTTTCTTTTCTTAGAGTGGCTGTCTGGATGCAATTTCATTGCCACGATCGGGTTTCCAACTGCCAGCTCCATTGTAATTCTGACTTCTTATAACCTGTCTCAACCATCTGTGCCATTTGGACATGCCCTTTAGGGTTGACCTCAATTCGTGTTCGCGTCACAAGACAACCTTAAATGTCCCAGGAAAGTTTCAAAATGAAGCTTCAAAAGAACCATATTCGATATATTCGGTGTTTTCGACATGCTATCTATCTAACCAAGCTTTTCGATGTGATTCCAATCCAAACTGTCTAGGTGTACCTCACATCTCTTGGAAGTTTGAGAGCTTTTAGGTTGAACACTCTGCATGTACACATGCATTTATATATTAATCTTCTGGAATTTCTTATCGTATGTTTATTTATTCGTAATCAATTATTAGCTTATAAACTTAGTAAATAGATATTATAATGAAAAATGGCGAGTTAATTGAAATTAAGGAATTTAATGTGTAGGAATAACTTTGATAGAAATATTCCTCAGAATGAGTTCTCAAGATCTTAGTTATTGTGATTCAAGCAGTCTTATTGATTACATTTCATCACTTCACTTCATCAGAATCTTTTAGCAACAAAATACACATCATCAAATGTTTTGTCATTAATCGAAATTTCGATGAATCCATTGACATTTCGCATTGATCAATAATATACTTATAACTCTTTATCTTGACAATTTCGATCGGCAACAACCAGGCACTGTTCTATTCTCAAAATAAGGATTGTTCTAGAAGTAATGGCTGAGTTCCCAATGTTTGAAGCGTCCAACTATTATACGGTACCTAAGATATTAAGCTCTATGGCGAAGTATTTCATTATTTTGTTCAATATTATAATTCTCACTAATGTACTTATATTTCTAAAATACCTCCATTCTAGATTTAGGTTTTTCAGTTGTTGATAAAAAACTAGGGATTGAAAGAATAATTATAAAAGAGAGGAAGTCATTTGCATAAACTTCTTAAATTAGTTGAATATTTTTTTATCTTGGAATCATCCAAGTAATTTCAAACGTTCGGTTGAGATTATTTGGAGTTTTTAATTTAAGCAATTCTTTACATTCCTACAACATTCTCATATCATTCGAGAGAAGACTGGGTAATTTCATTTGATTTACGATTCCCAAAATGAAATGAATTACATATTACATATCTGTAATTTGATAGTTTCCAGTCTCTTGAGTCACAAATGATTAGTTTTAATAAATAAGATGAAGAGCTTCCTTTTTAACCTCTTGTAATTTGTCGAACTTGCAATCAAACTACAAGAGTTGGAATAGTTCTTGAAGTCAGACTACAACAGATATTCTTACAAATAATCTCATGAAATTTTTAGAAGAATATATGCAATAATATATACCAGAATAAAAATATATATTCATGTATATATTGATGCAAATTAATATAAATTTACTGGAATGAAACATTATTGCCATTTTCTGGTAAAATTTTCTAAATATTTTATCAGAATATTTGTAAAAATATTTCTTGTTGTTCTTTTATCTTTAAATTCTTGCTCTTTGCGTAGAAATATGGGCTTGATTTTAATGTCATCGTTATTATTTATTTGTATTTTAAGCATAACTCAATAAATCGAGTAACAAATCGGTAATCTCTATTTCTTTAGAATGTAGAAATCTAGAGCAACATGATTTGTAGTTATTTTGGACTACCAAAATTTATCTAGATTTTGCAAGTTATATTGTTAAATGGGCATTAAAATTTATTTTTACTTTATACATACAAAAAAAATTATAAAAAGAAATTGCAATGTTTTAAACCAAAGATATGAAGAACAAAATAATTTTTCTTCTCTAAGAAAAGAATTTTTTCAATGCTTTCTTAAATAAATTATGCCAACAATAATTTACTCACAAATTTTTAGACTTCATTATTTTACTTTAAAAATTTTTAACAGAAAACTTATGCAACTAAACTCTTTGTTAGATATGAAATGTAAATAAACTAAACTTTTTAAAGTGATCAAAGTGAAATAATAATCCTGATTGTTTCATATACTATATAATATTTGAGAATTTAGGTTTCTGAAAGCAAGGTATTTACCAAACACAATGTCATGCTCTTTGCATAACAATTGAAAATACATGCCCTTTGCACTAAACGTTTAATATTGAGAAAATGCTTGATACTTTATTCTCACATAAAATCATTTTCTATCAAATAAACTTCTGATATAGTTAGGGCATATCAGCATGTGATATGTCCTATCTCAGATTATGTGGAAATATAATAGAAAGCCTAGTGAGAATACCGAGTACTGATTAGATTCTGTTCAATGTGCTCCAAATATATGGTGTTCTATAATCCATTATGTCTGACACAATCTATTACGCTTCAGTTACGATGCGCTTTTATCATAAATTCCACTGAATTCGCTTAAAGATCATTACAATATTTAATCATTATATTTATTTGATGAAAGTGATAAGATTCAGTAGCGCAGTTCTTAGGGGGATATGTGAAAATGATATTGAGTTTTTGATTCATGCATTGTTTGACACAGTTTTGTTAAGAAAATAGCTTTAATTAATTTCAACATAAGATTTTTTATTCAAGATATTGCTTAGAATATTTCGTACTAAAATTCAGAGTTAGTGATATAATCTTAGTTTCTGTCTTAATTAAATATTTTTGTAAAATATATTTTAATTTTTCTAATTTTTGAATAAAATGTGATACAATTTAATAAAATTTTTGTTTTAATCAATAAAATTCAAATTTTTTTAATTGATTTTGATTTGGGTTTTCTTAAGAACATTTTGGTGAGTTTAACTAAATTAGTAATATTTGGAAGAAACTTTTAGCTAAATTACTGAATTAGTTTTCCTTTATGTTAAATCTAACAAAATCAAAAATTTCGAATTTCTTACTTTTTTCTTGAAAGCCATTTAAGTAAAATTTTACTGTAATAATCTAACAATACAATTTTACTATAACTGATAAAAAACTTCAGACGATGTTAAATAGATTAAAAAATGATTAAAATAAGTATTTTAGTGTAGGATAATTATTTGTGTTTTTATTAATAGCTAAAAATTTAATTTTTTAAAATATTCTGTTAATTATAATATTCATCAAAAGTCTCCTCATCAACATAAATAGGAAAAACATGCATAATATTAGCATTCAATAACTAGTTATAAGTAACTGTATTCTAATAACGATTATCAGTAATTAATAATTTTATATAAGTTATTGATAATCTTCACAGTAATTAGTTATTTATACATGCAATTGTATACCTATATTATGTTTTAAAATTTATTGTTTATGTTGTGAAGATGATGCTTTTAAAAATACAATTTTTAAGTGTTCCATATCTTAGAAAAAATAGTAAAATTTGACATACATATAAAAAGTTATATACATTCTTAGATTTCTTTTAACATTATTACTTACTATTTGAATCCTTTTGATCAGGGTTGTACACAAGTGGGCAATTGTCTTTATTGTCTGGTACTCCATCATTATCTTTATCAAAATCACAAACATCACCTGTAATTTTAAATTAATCAAACAAACGTTTTAGGTTGAAATAATGAATCGAATTACTTTACGATACTTTAAAAGTTGTATAAAAATTATGAAGTTATTTCTTCCTATTCAACTACTGCTATATATACTTAAATACATTCGCAATTTATTTAAGTGTTTATATTTTCCACTTTTAACACAAGATAATTTCATTAAAATTTTATTAATTAAGTTCACGAGGTATAAAATTTAAAAATATATAAATTTTTCGGTTCCTTATAAGAATTCAGAGAGAAATGCATTAAGAAATTAGATGTTGTTTGTTATACTGAGAAATTATTATTAAACATAACATAACAGGAATATATTTAACGATTAATCACTTTTTAAAAATTATTTTCTGTTGATTTTATATAATAAAATTTAAAATGTCACAGTTTTTTTAGTTTTCTTTTGCCATTTTCAGTTATAACTTTGTAAGAATAAAATGGATAATGTTATGCCAAGTTTTGAAGTATATATTTTTCTCTTAATCGACTAAACATCGATCCTTTTTTTAAACATCATTTTTTTAAACAAATATTTTATATTATAAGTAAAATAAAAAACTTGTAACTTAAACTAGTTGATGTCACTAAGAATAGTTACCTTTCCGATCTTCATCTGTATCCAATTGATCGCTATTAGGAATGTCTGGACAGTTGTCAACATTGTCTTGGATCCCATCTTGATCTCTAAAATTTAATAAATTTGAAGGCATTAATATGCAAACGAAATAACAAATTTAGATGAAATAATGAAGAATTCATTTAGCTCGATTCATATCTTATTTGTATGAATTCTTTTCTGATTCTCTCATAAAATTTTAACTTTGAAGTAAATTTTTAAAAGTCAAATTTACGTGATTAAAAGTAATATCTTTTACAATAACGATAAATGTAAATTTTATTACCTCAATTTACAGGATTTGTATTAATTTTAAATAATTTAAAACTTAAAAAATATTGTTAGAAGATATTAGATTACATTTTTATTAGTTTTGCTTATTGAGTTTTTCTAAGCAATTTATATTGTCAGTATTTTGGTGTCTCGTGGCGGACAGATTTAGCGCTGTAGACAATCGGAAAAAATTTAAGTATCCACCACGCAATGCCTTATGGGAGGATTTTTTTATACATATAAAGCATGTGAATATGAGGAGAGGAGGGTGACAGCTCAGGCAGGACCTTGTCATATGACCGTGGTTCAAAATTCCAAGCACTTGCTGATAGGCAAGTATTCCATAAAACCCGTAAACCTTACCGTACAGTTCAGGGCTGACTTGCACAGCTGGCTATATACAGTGGCTCATGGCTTACCATGTTCTAGTACAAGGAAGAGGACCTTCAGTGTGAAAGTTATCGGGTTCTATACCAGCCACTGCTGAACATCGGGACATAGATATTGCATTTCATCCAGGGTGGGTGCTTGGGAGTATTCTGGGTTTCCTCTTTTATAACATGTAAGTGTAGACATATATCTGTAAAATATTCTCTCGGAAGATAATTTAAGCTGTGGATGGTTAAAATGTTTACCATTAAGAAAACTTGGGCCGTATATAAAATCTTTTAAGCCATTTGGCTGTCCTTTATGTGGTACCAAAATATATATTAAATTCGTTTCATGTATCACAAAGTAAGGAACCAGAAAATTTTAATCAACTGATTTGACAGACTTTCAATCAGAAAGCAGAAGTATTGTTTTCATTTTCCATTAGTTCAACGGTATCTGAGATCGAACATGGGACCTTTAACTCCAAAAACATTAAACCACATTGGGTTTCATGATTGTCAATACAAGAAGCTTAAAAAATGTCATCGTGTAATATGTATTCTAACTGTGTATTCTATGAAATATGCTGTGGGAATAACTATTTTATTATGTGATTTCATTAAGCTACTTTTTGTTTTGATATAATTTTAAAATATAGAAGTTTGTTTTTAATGATGACAAGTTTAATGGTTTCAAGAATCCATTTCAAAACTTTTCGTATTAATACTTCTCAGAATCAGAGGTCTTAGGTTCGATCCCAGCCAGTTTTGAATAATGGGATAGTGTTGTTTGGGCTTCTTTACCTTCTACATGTACATGTGCTGCTACAGTTACTTACTATCGTTTTCCTGCTTTCCTCCCTTGTGACACATGAATATGACCCACTATCTATGAAAAGTAACCCTTGAAATCAATTTACGTTGTAGATATTAATTATTTTTAAAATTTTAACGATGACATTACAAATGATATTCTAGATTCTTTTACATTTTCTAATACTGTAAAAAACATTTGATTTACTTCAAAAATAAACAAAATGATAAAAATATCGCAATAATAACAACAAGCAATACTATGTTAAATAATATGAATTATAAATAATTCTCTCAAAATATTTAATAAAATAATTTAAACTTTAAATAGATTTATATTATTATGAAATTTTTTAAATAACATATAACAGAATTAAAAAAAAATAAATAAAAAAAAAATAAAAAAATTGTACATTAGTGGACCCATTTTATTTACTTTAAATCATTATTTTTTAAAATTTAATTTCGAAGCAAGGATAAAACGGAATTTCATTAAAAGAATCTATGCAAAATGAAAGATTAAAAAAATCTGAAACTACAAATAGGGAATTTTGTCCTTTGAGTATTTATAAAGGATTATAGAACAAGGATTATTGTGGTCTCTTATTAATCAATTCTGGAGACCAGTTGGCTGTTCCAAATGGTTGTTAGAAGTATTCTTCTAATGAAGTATTTTTCTTTTCTTTATTTTTTACTTCCTTCTTTTGCAAAGTAAATGAAAAAGGAAGATCTACAGCTTTCTGTAGGAAAGAGCCAAAATTGTTACAACGCTTCCAACGCAGAGAGGTTCAGGTAAGATGGCCGCCCACAGAACCTTCTGGGTGCAAGAGTAATCAAGGATCACGTGATTACAACCGCGGTAAAAGGGAAAAAGGAAAACGAGAAAGGGAAAAAAAAACTAGCTAAAATACCGGCAGGGGAAATGATCCCTCGGGTAAATATACTTTTTTTCCCTTTCCACATGAGGTTTGGAAAATAAAAGAGCTGGAGTTACAGAATGCAGTCCTCTTATCTACATTTAAAAGAAAATAATTCTTTCGTTTCCTTGGTGGGATTGTTTACTTCTCTTTTCTTAAAATGAGATGATTATTTGATAAGAAGGCACGAGAAAAATGCATTAAAGTTCTTAATAAGCATGCGTTTTGCAAAAAAGATGACTTCTAAGATGGATATTTACGTTTATGTTGCCCTCCCCCTTTCCATTCAATGCGTCTCTCTCAATGTAATAGAAATAAAAAATAAAATTACTGTTATCTCTTCGTCTCTCATTTATAATAGAATCACAACAAAATACATATTATTCTTCCTTACAATTAAATTGTATTTTCCTATATAATTCGAAATGATAGTTTTTCGAATATAAATATATGTTTATACGAAGTTGTTAATAAACTTCAAATATCAAAATTTAAGTTTTCCTGGAGATGGTTATTAAAATAGTAATTTTGATAGAAATTTTATATAATTATGTGAAAAATTCACATAAAATATTACCATCGAAACTAAACTTTGAATGATAAAGAATTTAAATTTGAATAAATTAAACTTTTTGTTTATTAAACTTTAAATAAATTGAACTTTGAATGAAAAACAGTTTTCACACGAAGATGAATTTTGATAATTAGATTACCAAAGAAAAGTCCACTTTGTAGTAAACATTAAAAGCAAATTTCAAATTCTTAAACTTTCTTTCATTAAGATTAATATTATTTTAAACTTGTAAATTATTTAAATAAGTTGGTTAAAATTATGCTTCAAAAATTAAAGAAAAATACTTGAGGATTACTTTTGATAAATATATAAAATATATAAGGAATTGTTCAAAGCAGATAATTTTAAATCAATGTTTAAATTAAATATTTATTAAATAATGGTAATGGTAATAATGGTATTAAATAATGGTAAAAACCGTATCTTCTCATCATGAAACAGAAATTCGATGCGTCATTATATTCCATTAGGTTAACTTTCATTGAGAAATGGTAAAAATTTCTGAAGAACTTATAGGTGAAAATCAGCATTAGTTGCCAATAAACTAAAATAAATATAGCATATTAAAATGCATTCCTTAATATTTTTCATTAAAAATTTATTTGCTAATACTTTTTAATTATTGAATTAATTAATCAAACCCTAATGATTGAATGAATAAGATAGATTCTAAAAACATCAGCATTTATTTAAGCGATTAAATGAATTTAGAATTGAAATAATTTTTTGAATTTTCCTCAATTTTTTTTTGGCAACGTTTATTTATCTTAATGACACATATACAGA
>JAPDSC010080277.1:93670-114891 GCA_026290005.1 Latrodectus geometricus
TATATATATATATATAAAGTAAGATGTAATTAGAAGAACAAGATAAAACAAAGAAGAAACTATACAATTTAATACTAAATTAGATTATTATCTTAGATTATTATCACCGACTACTGTGAGTGAGAAAACTCCAACATATAATTAATTTTGTTAAAAATAATATGTAAAAACCCAAACCCTTTTTGAAATAGAGACATTAAATTTTATAAAATAAAGCTGTGCTTTGTTCAAAATTAATCAATATTCCTTTACATATAGTAAAGAAAAATTGGTTAATTTTAAAAATAAATATATTGTGTTGTATAAATAATATTCCCATCTACTACATACATGCAGCAGGTATGGTTGTTATTTATAGAATAATCTATATCAGTATGTATTGGATTATGTATTAAATAAATTAGAAGAGTTTTTGAAACTATGAGTAGTTATAACCATTGAAATATGTTTCGAGAAAAAAATCATTTAAATATCTACGTTGCTTTATAAACTATTCAAATATTTTTGTGTAAGAATTACAACAGTAAAAAGTTAAATTTTTAAGAAAGTGATAAAAAAAGAAATAAGCTACATCACATATATTGACAGCAAATTTATTGAATGTACCAGAAGAATAGAATAATGTTTCTTTCTTAGTCTTTTGTTTGGTTCGAAGATTAAATTATTTATAATCACCTAAAAACATATACTTTTGAAAGACATTTTTTTATAAACTACTGCGTATGAATAATTTTATTACATTTACTTTATTGGAAATACTTTACAACGTTATATCACTTTTCAATAAACACTCTAACACCCGTTTTACGACTATATAATCGACAGTTATCAAAGTAAAATGTTAATTTATACTGTATATTTATTTTGTTTTCAGAACATATTTGGATAATAATAACAGTAATAAAGTTAAAATGATTATTTTATTGCTTTACTTTTTCAAAAGAAAATCTTTAGCTTTTAACATATTATGTATGTATAAAGCTAAAGTAATATAAAATAAGGAAATTAATTAAAATATAATGCAATAATCAGATATACAAAATATTCCTATTTAAAAATTATATTCTTGATTGCCAACGATATCTAAATATAAAAATTTTAAATTTATAATAAATAAAAAAATGTTTTAATGAAAAAGGTAAAAAGCACTCAGAATTTTTTGAATGGTTTTTATTGAAATTGAAAATAAATGAGCATTAAGAAATTTCAAATTTGCAAGCGTAGATGAATTTAAAATTCCTCATGTAATAAGTATCTTTATGTCATCTGTTGTGTACGCATAAATTGCTTAAACACATATTTTCTTTTTATCTTCTCGCTTTTTGCAAAGTTTTGTAAAATATTTGCAAAAACACTCAATATAATTCAGTAAATAATACAGATTTCACTGTACTTCTACGATTAAATTTTCTCTTATTAAATTAAGCTATACCACATTATAAAAAATCAAAAAAAAATCATTTAAATAGCGTATTTAAAATACAAGAGACACGCATATTAAAATTTAAAAGATATCTTGAAAAAGAAATATGCATAATGCGAATATTTATCTTGTTTATAAAATATGAGGAATTTATTTGATGGATTATTTTTATACTGCCGCCAGAGAGAAATTTTCCAACTATCTGCTTTTTCTCGCTTAGATAAGTGCGCGATCAATCGTCTAGAGATTGCTAAATCAATTTGATATCATCAAACTCTCTTTTTGTTGCCACTGTTCAGAGATAAAAAAGGCTTTCAGTTCTCTAATCAAATAATACTCAATTGTAAATAAATTTAGAGACGAAAAAAAAAAAGATCATCAAATAAAATATTTCTCCCGTGTGATGCATTTTTATTTTAATTTTACAATTTGTAAAATGGAATTATTTAGAGCATTGAATTACTGATTCTAATTTATTAAAATAAACTATTTTAAATTTACATATGCATTTATTCATAAAAATTCGCATTGAAAATTCTGCAATTTTAAAATGAAATTTTCTTTTGTGTACTTACCTATCGATATTAGAATCACAATCATCTCCAATATTATCTTTATCTGTGTCTAACTGAAAAATAAAATTATTTTAATTATTCAATTTTTAATTAATAATAATTTTAACTATTCAATTACACTAACTACTTACATTTATTTTAATTAATTTTGCATTAATATTTAATGTATGCTTTTATATATTGCTTAAAAAATATGTTTATAAGATAAATATGTTTAATTTGTTTCTAAATTAAAAAAGTATACATTTGTAACACACCACTTATTGAATTAAAAAATATATCAACATTACGAAAATTATAATTTTGCATTAATAGTTAGCTTAGTTAGAAAAATTATATAGAATCTTTCTCTGAAAAATCATTGTACATCAAAAAAATATAAATAATTCAATATTCCTATGCAAAATAAATTTTTAATAATCTAAATCTCAAAATCTCTCGTGAATTTTTAAAACTCTCAATTAATTTCAAAGCTTTTAAATTCATTGAATGTTTATAATATTAATAAAAACAAGATTAATGAAAAGTTAATAGTTTTTATTACTATTGTTGTAATTAATGAAAAGTTAATTAGTTATAATAAAAATCTTAATTTACATTTCTAATTTAAAATCAAAAAATTTACTTTTATTGTATATAATGCATTTATAATATATTGTTTATGTTCGTATTAACTATATTTTATGTATAATATAAATATTTCAAATATGTGAAGCTATATTTAATCCCCATTTATTCAGTTTTATTGGTATAAATTAGTAAAGAATCCCCATGTTTTTATTTTTTTAAAGAAACTACAACTGAAAAAAACAAAAGCTTTTTGGCCGAATATTATAAATATCATATCGATACAGATTAATTGTTGCTCTTTATTAATTGATGTTAGCAACTCCATTATTTGAAATATCTTCGATTAAATTAAACTAATATATCAAAATGTATAAGCTAATTAAATGAATATGTAGCTGACTCATAGGGTGTTAATCTTGAGTTCGCACACCAGTTTGAGCAAGGACATGAAGAAGATATTAATATATTAAATTTTAATTTATATAGAATCATTTATAAAATTTGAACAGTATTTATAGGTGAGTTCTCATATATTTTATTCCAGAATTTACTTATATATATATATTGGAAAAGAATGGTATATCAGTTTAATCTGTTCTTTTCTAGAAAAAACATAAATGTAAACATGAAAATAATATTGGTGGAAATATGGAGTTATAATTAATATTATTCGATATATTATATTTTTTATTACTATTATATTCTCATTTCGTATTACTTTATTTCATTAAAGTTTGAATAGGAATTCTAAATGAGAATTCATGGGATTTTTTTTAGTTTAAATTTCAGATAAATAACACCAGGTTAAGCTTTTCTGTTCTATTAAATATACTAATCTAAGTAATATTATTGTGGTATTCGATATTATTATTACTAAAAATTTTAGTATTTTTGACTAACTATAATATTTGAATGAATAATAATTCTAAATAAGATTTGATTCGCATTCATTTAGAGTAATAAAATTTCAGAGAAAATATAAATACATAAATTTAAATTATTTTATTCCATTAAACTGGTAAGCAAAACAGTATTATTATTATTATTGAAATATTATGCTATTCTATGATAACTATTATATTTAAAATTAAACAATAATTCTTAACAATTCTTGATAGTTATTCTTCTAATATTTGTCTCAATTTTAGAAAAAAGAATGACTCTGTTTAAGTTGTTCTGTTGTAGTAAAATTTTAAGGTAAACAATTCTAGAATTAATATTTAATAGTACTATTATTTTATATTAAATTATTAAGGTTTAATCAAAATAATTCCAAATGTTCTGTTCCATTAAAATTGTAAGCTGAATAAAATTATCCTTCATTCTTAATGCTAAATATTTTTTTATTCTATATTAAACAATTAAAATATGAGTAATAATTCTAAATAAGATTTGATGCGTATTTTTTAAATATTCGTTTAAATTTCAGAGAAAGAAGAATGCGATATCTGATTTAACTATTTTATTCCATTAAACTTGTAAGCGAAAAATAATATTATTATTATTGAAATATAATACAATTCTATGATAACTTTAATATTTAAATTTAAACAATAATGATTCTTAATTCTTATTCTTCTAATATTCGTCTAAATTTCAGAAAGAAGAATGATATCTGCTTAAGCTCTTGTGTTCCATTAAAAGCTTAAGCTTAATAATAATAGTATTATTATTCATTAATAATGACAAATATTTTTTACTCTCTATGAAACTATAAAAATTTGAACAATAATTTTAAATGTTCTGTTCTATTAAAATCTTAAGCCAAATTTTGCTGTTATTATTATTCATTATTAATACTAAATATGCCTGCATTCTGTATTAAACTATTAAAGTTGGAACAATAATTCTAAATGAGCCTTAATACGCAATTTCCCGCCATTCGCATAAATTCCTGAAGAATAATATCAGTTTATGCCATTCAGCGTCCAAGAGCTTCGCAACTGCAAAATGCTAATTTTCCTCTGGAACTGTCTTAAGAGTTTGCGGCAATAATTCTTAAGAAAGTGGGAACTTACTTGCAGGGGATTGGCCACGGACGGGCAGTTGTCGCATGCGTCTCCAACACCATCATCATCCGAATCTTGTTGATCTCCGTTGGGAATATGTGGACAGTTGTCCACAACGGTTGGAATACCTAAGTGGAGAAGTGACACCATTAGCGAAAGGCACATTAATTCTATTCATTCGCTCTCGGTAACAATGGAATTTACTTGGGTATAATACTCTCATTGTTCTACTTTTCATCTCTACTGTAAACGGTTCGAGAGTATAAAAGATGTCTGCGTAATGCGTATAAATATAATAACTACAATGATTTGTTATAATTGTTTTACACAATAAAAGGCTATTTTAATGGCAATGGTAAGTGAATATATTATATACAAATGTGATATTTGCATTTGAATATGAAAATATGTTTAGTAAATTATTTTCAATATAAATTATAAAGGATTGAAAGATACCATATATAAATGAAATCACATATTCTATTTAAATATCTAGATAGCATGATAATAGATGATGCGTTGATTTATTGTTTAAATATATTGTACAAATATGATAGTAATGTCTGAATGATTGCATATGAATGAATATTTGTTTCTGAAGAATCACAATAGTTTCCTTTAACTATTATGAATATATTGAATATATAACCTTATATATATTTATAATAGTTTCCTTTGTGAACTCTAAAAGTCAAAAATATAAGGCCATAGTGGGATGCGGAACTTCGAATTAATTAACTGCAAAGTGAGATAAAATAAATCTACATCTTTCTTAGACACATAGAATATATATATATATATATATATATATGTGTGTGTGTGTGTGTGTGTGTGTGTGTTCAGTCTGTTTCTGTGAACGAGGGCCCTGTGGTGAGAAACAAATGTCAAGTTATGGTAATTTATTTAACTAAGCAACAAAAGTTGTATCATGAACGAATTTCATTTGTTAATCAGTTGCTAAACAGAATATTAATAATTTTATATTAACGTAATCTTGTGATGTAACACTATGTTGTGATCAACAAGAAAACTAAATACAGGAGTGACAAAATGTCTTGTTTCCAGAAGAACCTCTGCTCTGTTAAAAGTATCCTGATCATTTTATCTGCATTTGAGGGTGTTTTAGATAACAAACATTGACAATGTGCATTCGAAGGTATCTTAGTGACTTGCCACCTGAAGGAATGGTACGTATTTTCAATAACTACCAACCACAGTTTTCCCTTACACAGATGGCATTTTGAGCAGTGGCCGTCATTGTCTTCATAACAAGAGTAAGAGAATGAGATATCATAAAATGCTGAAATCGAATTTTTTAACTAAAATGTAATACAAAATGAATTTGTCATGTTTTTAAGATGAAACGTTTTATTAAAATAAGATTAATAACTCAGAAGTTTTTACAAATTCATAGCTGTAAAAGGAATTAAATTTAAGTAAAAACTATTGTCGCAAAATCCTTGGAAAAAATTCGTTACTTGGAATTTTTTTATTTGAACTAGTTTTTTTCCTCGTAAAACTAGATTTTGCTACTAATTTAGCTAATACGAAATTGTGATTTACGAAATTTATTGGATTAAAATTTTGCTGAACAGTAGAACAATTGGCACAATATCAATAAAATAGTATATTCATACTTTAAAATATTCTTACCATCATCATCAGCATCATCATCACAAGCATCTCCGATACCATCTCCGTCAGAATCGAGTTGGTCACCGTTTGGAATAGTTGGACAATTGTCACAAACATCACCGAGTCTGTCCGGTCCATCAACGTCTGTGTCTTCCTGATTTGGATTTGGAACAAGGGGGCAGTTATCCTAAAAAAAAATAAAGTATTATGATTATTTGTAATAAAGAAAACAGGATAAATTTCCATTTTCTCTGACTGTCAGACAGCTTATTCTTAGAGACTAGACTCTAAATATTGTCGAGCATCTTGTAATTATTAGTCAAGAGACGAGGATGACGCCTGATCTAACGCTTTCTTTCTATATCATGTTAATTGAAATACATTAAAACTTATGGATCACTTAAAACATTCGCTTTGCGAATTAATGATTTTCATTTGCGTCTAGATTTGAACCCGTAAATTTTTAAACAGAACTGTACTTTTGCTTATAATTTAACTTTGTTTTCACATTTTAAACATAACATTTAACATAACCCATTATTATTTCAAATTGTTTATTCAATTACTGTAAGATAACCTAAAATATGAGTATTTATAAAATTTCCAAAGTAAAATAATTTGAAACAATTATGGCCATGTTTTGCAGTATGTTTTATATATCTTGGCATATTTATTTATAATACACAAACATTAATTTATCATGATTTTTTCCTTTTAATTTAAAAATATTTGTTTAGATCTTTCGCTAGTAGAGTTACGTCATGTTTTCCATTTCAAATAATTTTTGTTCTTTCTTTTAAATTTACAATTTTAAAAAGTTTTTTAATCGTTTCATTTTTATTAATATGTAAAATTGTTTTCTAAACAATACCATTTGATAAAATAAATATTACAAGACAAATATTTTATAATAATTAATAATTTCTCAAAATATTTTTACCTTGCAAAAAGCATATTCAGTTTTAAAAGAAAATGTATTGTATTTGAGTTCATAATATACAATGTAATCACTAGGAATATATTTTCAATTAGACAAAGCACTCTCGATGTTCATGGTTTAATAAAATACATTCTTTATCATCATCTTTATCAATATAACAATCATAATCTAGAAATGTGTAACAATCACTATGCTGATAACCTGAAAGAAATATACACCCTTAATGAATTCCGGTAATTGTTTTTAGTTGTCATTTATTGAGGAAATATGGATAAAGAAAATATCATCAACAAAATAGCTTTAGAAGAGATGTAAAATAATTTAGAAATTTGGATTTCTTATTAAAGCTAATTTGACACATTATTCCTAGTTTTGATTAATTATAATTAATTGAGTTTTTAAATGTGGAAAATTAAGTTGAAAGCATAATTAAATTTTTATTTTAGAAAATACATAGAAAATTTATTCAGAGAAGTTGGAACAAATTATGCTCACTCATCTATGAATATTAATAATGAATCTATTTTAGTAATTAATATCATTATTTAAGTTATAATATAGAGGAAACCCTAATTATTAAAAATTATCTATTCTATATAGTAATGTTAGTTAAAAGAAACCCTAATATCAACAGAATAGTATGAGATAATATTGAGCTTTCCAAAATTAATTTGTTCAGATGAGTACTTTTCTAATTTTGATTACTTTATACTGTGAGTAATAAATTTCATCAATATTAAAATGAAAGGATTAATTTAAAATTCGCAAAAATAAATGAATTTCAAAAATAGAATTTAGTGAAATTAGTAATTAAAACATCGATAAATTAATAAAAAATATTTTATAAAGAATTTTAAACTTTATAAAAAATTGTGAATAATATTTGTCTCAGTTATCAATCGAAATAATAAAGATCATTTTCCCCATATTTTATACAAAAATACTCGTTTTATATTTATTATGAAAAATTATAAATGCAGTTTCACCAGAGCTAGTGTACTTTGAATATTAAAAGAGCTTTATAAATTTTCGATTGAAATATTTTTATTGTGTTGATTTAAATTCTGCTTTTAGATGGAAAATTGAAACTTTCAATGAAAATAAGTGGAAAAATTTAGATAACTTAGGCATTACACAACATAGTATTATTTTTAAGGAAATATAAAAAAGTTATTATATGCAAAATTTTGAATATTTTTGCTAAATTTAAAAAGAATGCACTATAATATTTTAGAACGATGAAATCATGTTTTTGATTAAGGAAAAAATTGAAGGCATAAAAGATTTCTGTGATGCATAAATACTGAAGTTATTTTGTAGATAGACTTTTAAACTAACAGAAAATTGAATAAAAAATTCAAATTTTGCAAAGTTTATGGCCATTTAAAAAAATTATTTTTTGCAGATGTAAGAGTAAATAAACTATGTTACATAATCATATTTAAAGTTCGTAGATTGCAAAATCATTAAACATTGTTGCTGAACTAATTAAATCACAAAAAATATTTTTTAAACACATTTTGATAAATCTTAACTAATATATTTTAAATTGATTAAAACAACTCTTTAAATAAAAAAAAGTTGTCAATTATAAATATTTAATATCATTTTGAAATCAGAATTTTGGAAAATGACCTTTTTTTTGCTATTAGCAATGTACCTAATTTTGTTCAATAAAATTATATTTAATTTTAATTAAAAATCAACTTTATTTTTAAAGGTAATAATTTTAATTCAAACCTTTAATAAATTTATGTAAACCAAATTTATTTTTGCTTAATTTCTCACCTTATAGTTAAATTTTACACATGAGAACTAAAGAAAATATATAACAAGTTATAACATAGGGTAAATTTTATATTCATAAATGCACGTCTGGTAAAGCAAAAAATGTGACAAAACCCTTAAAAAAATTTAATTTATTATTAATTTGTGTGTTGATCATAAGTGTTTAAAATGATTAAAGATATCAATAGTACAATTACAAATTGATATGATATTTTTATTGCCTATTTAATATAATTTATTGAATAATACAACAATGTATATTTAGTGCAAAGAAATTTACATGTTAATGTTATTATTTGCCTTTATTTTATATATATTTTAATGTTATTATGAACTTTGCCGTATATACATAGAATGATATTCTTGTTTTGTAAAGAGTAAGTATTAGGCATGATCAAAAGAATTAAAGATAAGATAAAAATATGGTGGTTAAGTTATTAAATATTTAAACTTTATAAAGCTAATTTGTACTATAATAATAAAAGACTTCAATAGATATATATTATAAGAAGCTATTCCAAACTAAATATACTTTAAACATAAAGATACCTTAAATAGTATTGCATTTAAACAACACAGTAAGTATATTTTTCAAATATTAAAATTGAAAATATAGAAATACATGTGTTGGAAAAAGAAAACTTTGTGAATTAAGAAAATAAATAATTTACTAGGTAGATAAATACTATCCTTATAACTTAATTTAACATTTTTTATAAACGATTTCATTACTAAACATTTTGTAAATAATGTCTATAAAATAAAAAAGAACACGAAATTATCTAGTTTTGAAATATATTCTACCTTAAATTTACATTTTTTAAGAAAAGAGTGCATTCTTCTTAAGCAAATGGAGGGCATTAATTTCGCAAAAACTTTCATAACTCAGTTTTTTTAAACTTATTTTGTTAATGAATAGCATAAAAAAAACTGAAATGAAGCTGATAAATGCTTAGAAAGTTTATTTCTGATCGAAGAAGCTTCATTTATTTCAGAAATGCAGGGACGATGGAGCACTTTATTAATGCCCCAAGTAGTTATCCGGCTGATTCTATCCGCCACCCGGACAAGCATCTTTAATTTGGGAATCTGGCTTAAGGGGATTGCAGATGATTATCTGACAAGTGCCATACCGGATTGTTGATGATCCCGTCATTATCTGCATCTTCATCGCAGGCATCCCCGATTCCATCCTTATCTGCATCTTCCTGACCACTATTGGGTATCTCGGGGCAATTATCCTGCACACAGGAAAAAGACACACTATTAGTTAATTCAAGCATAAGAATTATTCATTTTTACAATATATCATCAAACCATTATTTAAGATGATTGCTAAAATTACATTTATAGCAAAAATTTAATGAATAAACTTGCTCACTTTGAAATTTTATACGAATGACGGTAATTACGAATGTCTTATATGAATTTCAAAATTAAATCATAATTATTACCAATTTTGAAACAAAATGATTTTGAACTTCAAAATTTATGAAATAATTATGTTTAGAAACATTATTCATCTATCCGTATTATTTATGCAATACAAGTTATTTGTATAATCTACATAAAATATTTAAAAATATTATATTATAATTGATAATATTTAATATTATATACTAATGATAAAAAAGTTTTATACATTTATAAGTATAACACCTGACTTTTGAACTCATTGTTATTTTAATATGAAAATTTTAATTTTTTTAATAATATAATGGATTTTCATTTCTGGGTGTTTAATGCATTAAATAAAATGCGACGTATTGTAACATTATTATTACATGAGCAAGAAAATAAAATTTAATATCAAAAGTATTCATAATTCCATAAATTTTGAGTGGAAAATTCTATATTGAATAAAAATAAGTATATAAATTAATTTTTATATGTTTAAAATAATTTTACTTTAAATAGGAACAAATGAAACACTCAAGAATTACATCATTCAACACACAAGAATTACTCATCTGCAAGAATTACATCATTATTTTCACAAGGCTATCATAGTTATTTTCCTAATTACATCATTATTTTTACAAGAGTTAAATAATTATTTTCATCGAAAAATTTTAATTTTAACATTTTGTAATTCTTTATAAAAATAACTTAAAGATTCAAATTGAGAATTTTGCCATTTTCTATAAATGATTTGGATTTTAGAAAGAACAATTTGTAACCTGAATCTGTTATTAATAAATAGAAGACATAAACAATTACAAATGTAACATAATACATAACTCGAAAATAACTTTTTTTTAAATTTATACCAAGATATTTTTCTTATTTAAAGAAAATTTCTTTAATTTAAGTTGCTTCTTTAAAGAAAAGTTCTTCAAATAATGAAAACAAGAACTTAAATGCAAGAAAACAAAACCTTGCTATTTTATCATCCAATTGATATCAGATAAATTGTGCTACATATAAATATTTCGACGTAGACGAAATAAAGTTATACCAAATATTTATAATGCATGCATTTACGAAACTTATATTTTGTATTTTTCTCTTTAAGTAAGGATATAAGTTAGGACATGCTTTATATAAAATCTCAATGAATGTAACATTAAAATAAAATATCTCTAATAAACATAAACTTAGATTTGATAGTTTATTTACATTTTATAGAAAAGTGATGAATAAAATGTTTCTTTCTATAAAATATATAAACATTAAAACAAATATTTTTATATATTTATAGAATGAAACATATATAAACAGTGAAACAAATAATATAATATATAAACAGTGAAAAAATATATAAACATAAAATACATGAATATTTAATTTAATGCTGACATGATTCAAATAATATTATCATGAAATATTTCGTGATAAGTTGGAAAGAAAAGTTTTAATTTTTTAAGCCTTTAAATTTCAATTATATTGTTTTTTTTATTATTTTGGTATTATTCCTTGTTAATCTCATTTATTGACTATTCTCTCAGTGTGATTAAATCAAAGATGTGACAATACAAAAAACCAGTATATATAGAATTAATATGTTTTTATAAGCTTAAAGTATTGCATAGTTATATGATGTATATGCACGCAATATTCATATTGGAATACGTTTAATCAATTTAGAGAATGAATGTATAATTTTGTAATGCACAATTGTGAAACCTTCATAACTTAATTAATATTTCTCTTTACAATATTTGGGGTTTTATGTAAATCAGGTATATATTGGTTTGGTGAAAAATTTGGCGATAAAACTTAATTTCTATTAACCCTAATAATCCTAGTAATTTACAAAGTTCTTATCCTATAAAAAATTTGAAAATTTTTAATAAGCTTAACTAAATTAATTTATTGAAAGAGAGAGGTGTGATAAAGTTAAATTAGTTATATTTTATAATAAAAATTGTGAAAAAACACTTTTATCTAACTTTTGTATAGCGGCAACGGTTATTTTACTCACGTCAAGTAAATAGCCAAAAGATCAAGGGCTAATTATAACCTTTACTCAATTTTTGTTATGAAACTAAATAATTTCAATATGAAAATATTTTACATAAAATATCTGTTTCCATATAGAAAATGCTTCGTAAGTTCGAGAAACCCAACAATTTAGCCAAATAATTTCAAGTCTTTTAAAGAAGATTTCAGTTGCAAACGTGCTTCAAAAAAGGGAAGAAAATTTAATTGTAATGCTTACACTGACGGCATTGACATTTAGATTAATATTCAACTATAATTTCACTAAAATAGTTTTTATAGCCTGTCATGCTGAATACTTCTTTTAACGTAGAAAAAAATATGATTGTATTAAAAAAATCCTTTACTTTTAAAAATTCAATTATACCATGAGATACGGACAGTTTAGGTATGATACTGATGAATCTAGTCAATGAATATTTTTTTACGAGTACACCGTCTTTTTACTGAACAAAACTTGTGAACAGGAACATCATTATGAAGTCACAGAAATGTTAAAAAAAGTGTTTTTTTATTATTTCTTGAGAAAATAGGAAGAATGGTAATAATAATTTTAATGTCTCTTGGGAAACACTTAAATTTGTTTGTGTTTTAAAAGTTTAAACAATTAAACGTTGAGATTAGTTTCTTATGGGATGAATAATTCTCTCTTAATAATAATTCCCTCTACATAATAAATGTTTGTCAAATCTGTATAATAAATGTTTTTCGACCATAAAAATCTATCAAGTGCCACTTGACAGTTTTTTTGAGTTTTAATGATACATGCTAGTTTACACTTTTAACTTATAAATTTTGACAAGCTAGCAAAAACTTGTGTTCAAGTGATACTTTGTTAATGTGACATATTAGTAGGCACTTCATGAAAAACAATTTAACGAAGAAATATTTTTCTTTGTGTTTAAATGAAACCTGTTAGTTTAGATTTCTAGCTCATTAATTTGACACGTCCTAGAGTTCAAGTGACGCTTTGTTAGTAGACATTTTATTAGTAGATAATTAATTGTTATCTAATAGTTCTTTTAATCATATCTAATTTTGAAAGAAAATTAAAAGGATTATTAAATTTACAGAATTATTTCACCTGACTTGAATAACGATTTTATTGATTGAAAATATTCGTCACTTTTTTAGGGCTTAATCCATATACTAATTCAAATCTCAATTTTCAGAGTGCTTTCACGTCTTTTTCTCTCTCTCTCTCTCTCTCAAATAATTGAAAATGTGGAATCCCTCCCCCCAAACGCATGCATTCTCGCGAAGCATATTGTTGTTTTTTTATATTCTGATCTCATTTCACAGTTTGTTTTTAAACAATATATAAATGATCATATTTAATTGCGTGATTTTATATTCTTTTGTAGAATATTTCTTATATACTTTATAGTGTCAATATATTACACTGTTTGAAATCTCAATGTTGAAATAATTTCTAAATTCGTGTATGGACGGATATACTAAGTTCAAAAACAAATCTTAAAGCCTTCAGATCGTTTCCTAAGCAAAATATACCTGGTTGCTATCATCTTGATTTCTAATTACAATGACTTTTCTAAAAATGATTATCTCCTTTAAATTCATATATCCCAAATAATTGAAATAAATTATTTTTTTATAATTCTAAATTTAAAAGAATTTTGATAATTTCAATATTTAAATTAATACATACTTTAAATATTATGCTAATATCATAAGCTTAAATAAATATACTTTCACATTTCTAATCTTTGAAAGTTTGCACAATACTTTCAAGACTACGCTTTATTCCAAAGCTAAATAAACAATTTTAATAATTGAAAGTAAGCTTTCCTGAAAACTAAAACTATTTGTTTTATTCCGTTTTGATTATTTGTAGCAACAAAGTGAAATTATAACTTAATTAATGAAATTTTTGTTTACAAAATTAATAAAGTAAAATGAATAATTTTGCTTCTTATTTTATAATCTATATATTTTGAGGTTTATCTTGTGAAACAATCATTATTGTTGTAATTGAATTAAATATTAATTTTGCAAAATCATTTTAGCAAGCCAAATTAAAATCCTTGGGTTTTGAATTTAATTCATCTTATTTAAAATAATTGTAAAATAAATTTAAATATAAAGGATTAAAAATGCGTGTATTAAAATTGTGAAGTATTAAGTAACACATATTTAACAAAAAAAAAAAATGGAAGAGTTTTTAGAAACAAATTTTCATCATAGAAAATTATGATATATATATACTATATTATACCCTATAACATATAAATAATGTATATAAAGATATTTTATTGAAATTCTTGATATAATTTATAAAAGCAAATTTTATCTACAAATATCTTTCATTTTTACCCTATGGAATTTACAAAAGTGTAATCACTATTCGCAGTAAAACAAAAATATATGTAAAATAGATAAATACTAAAAGATTTATAATGTATTTAATATAGAAAATATTTACTTGCATCTGATACTTGACAGGAAAGAAATAAAATATACACAAGCACGCTATTGCGGTACTTTATTTTTGTCTATTAATATTTTAAAAAAAGCTATGAATGTTTCAATAAATATTCCATAGAGGGAGGTTTATAATTTTTTTTTGAAATATGAGAAACATATTCGCAACACGTTAAATAATGTTTTAGTTAAAAGGTTTTTACTAAAAGTAAAAATATATTAGCAAATATTTTCTTAATATTCTGTAAATGTTTTTATGGCTTTATTATCACTTTGAAAATAAAACATATTTTCCCATGAGTATAGCATTTATTATTTAAAAATAACTTAAAATAACGTGAACCAGCTAGAGACTAGCTTCAATATTTGATCAAAAGCTATTTTTAATTCTAGAAATAATACCGAAAAATTATGCATAAAACTAAAAAATATATACTAAAATTTTGAAAAATGTTTATTATGGACGTAAAATTACATCTAGAAGAATAAAGAAATAATTGTTTTGAGAAAAACAGCGTTTTACATGTTTTAATTTTTTTGAAAATTATTATTCACAAACAACTGTTCATATTTTACTTAGTAAAAGTTATTTATTAAACTTTTATTTGGATATGTTAGTGTAATTTCACATTATTTTTATAATCTTAACAAATATTATCTTAAAGAAATAAAAAAATATAATAAAAATAAATGTTATTTAAACAAAATTGAAGGGTACTCAATAATGTAAGAAAAATATGTAAAACAATAAAAATTATGAAAGTAGTGTAAAAGTAGTATTATGATTAATATAAACAGTAAATAATGAAATTAATATGCAATAAATAAATTAATACAGATAATCATTGTCATGAAATAAATAACTAAGAAAGAGTCTTCTAATATTTAAAATCACAATTTAATTTTCATTGTTAGAAGGAGACAGCCATAGAAAATCTTTATTATGTGAATTCTTATGTGTTGAAAATAATATCGAGTAATGTGTTGGTGATTAGTTATAAGGCAAAATTGTATTGTTATATTATATCTTCTGTATTATTTAAACATTCTATATTGCATTTTTGTCATTAAAAATTTGGATATTTTTGTTTCGGTATAAATTTTAGGAAATCAGTAAAATAATTATTTAAACGCATAAAATTATTAGAAATAGAACATAAATACGATGTTATAAACTTATTTCCCTTGGAAAAATTAGAAAAAAATTATTAATAAAGTATAACATATATTATAATATTTGAAAGATATATAGAAAAATGGTAAAAGTATGGATATAAAAGGCCGTAAGAAACCAGTAATTTAATAATCTAATTGTTAATATTAAAAATGTAATTTAAATGTTACTAAATGTCAATCTTTAACGCTAATATTTTAACCTAAGTTGTGGTGTCATGTGACTAAGCGTTAAATTATGAAATATGTTTTTAACCATTATGTAACAAGAAAAGAATTTATTCGTTAAATGCTAACTCCTAGTTGTATTATATATGGAATAAATACATTTTGCTACTAAAAAAAAATTATATAGGTAAATAGCGAAATATTTAACAAATAAAAATTTTGAAAGTATAGCAATATTGAAATGATTGCTTTCAAGAGTGTTTCACATATTTTTACTCTACCGTCTAAATTATTTGAGCTAACTATTTTATGTAGTTCTGATAAATAAACGACATTAAAAAATAAGCACGATGCAATTATCTTTTTTTGCTGTGCATACAGTTAAATTGGAAAGAAAAATATGAAGTTAAAATCAATGTTGGGGTATATCTGAACTATACGTTCAGCCAAATTGTGAAGACTCCAGCTGAAATCGCAATTTTTTTATTATCGATTTCTTGTGTATGCAATATTTTCAAGAATATTTTGTATACGTTAAATTATTTTTCATTTTTGGCATTTTGTAAACATTATATTATCTTGTACACGTGATTGACTTTGTTACGGTTACAAAGACTTTTTGAATGACAAAGAAATGTTGTCATGATGACGTCATTGGGATGTAATAAATTCCTTTTTGGAAAAAGCTTGAGCATAAATAAATAATAAATCTAAAATTGATAAGTAAAATGCTTAAATACATATTTTTGAAATATTGAGAAGAAAGAGAAAATTAGTTTCCTAATTGTAAATACAAATAAGTAAATCATAGGAACATTTACAAAAATAAATTATAAAATACAATTTCAATATTATCTAATAATTTAAAAAAAATATATTGGAACTATATTTTTTCACATTTTGCAAATTAATAAATTAACAATTAATTTAAAAATTTGTTTCATTTTCATACTATAAATAATTAAAAGGCCATACACAAACTAAAAAAGGATATATCGACAAAATTTCAAACATTAAATTTTTAAAGAACTATTTGAAATAATTAAAAACAACAACACAATCTGGAATTTCAAGATTGAAAGAATCAAGAAATCTGTAAATCACTCTAAAAAATTCAGAATTTTTAATAAACTCCAAAAATGGTTTAAAATGTTCTAAATTTCCTAGCAATGACGTAACTACTAGGGTTTTCTTTATATTTCTCTATTTCTATGACGTGATAAAAATAAAGATTACCAGATGAAAAGGCATTTCCTCCCAAAAAAGATCTTCAAATTCAAAATTTGACAGGATGGATTACAGCAGCTGCGCCAAAGTTTTTCATATTAGGAATTATTTTTTGTAGTATATCTTATATGTTAAATATATGAGTAGAAATAAATTATAGCTGCAATAACTTCCAAAAAATATACCATTTGTTTAACATATTAATTGATGAATAACATTAAAGTGTTATAAAAGACAAACATTTATGTAAGACATTTAAAATATATATTTTCTGAGATTGTTATAGAAAAATTTAGATATAGATTTAGCTTTAGAGATTAGCTAGATTTAGAGATATGGCTTTCCAGACATTATGTTTATTAAAATTAAATATTGAAATACTCCAGAGAAAAATTTCATAGAGTCTCTTAGCTTGAAGGATAGGGATTTACAAAGATGAATATGAATCATGTTAACCGAGAAGATTATCATTCTCACAGAAACTTAATTTTTCATCCGTGAAATATGCTTTTAATCCGATTCCCAATTTCTCATGCGTTGTGAAAATCACCACCGAAAGGTTTGAAAGTTATTAGAAATGGATACTTTTCACAATCTTTAATCTAAAATTTTAAACTAACAAATATTTTAAAATTAGGCGTGAAAAGTAGAGTGTTCTTGTTACGATATTCATTTTACAAAGTCCCTTTGGGACAGAATCGAATCATCACTTACAGATGGCGAACTGTTTCTCACTTCAACTGAGTGATTGATTTACAGACGATTTCCTGTGATCTGTGCCAACTATTTTAATGAATTCCCTCAGCAATTAAGATTGGTAAATGATCGATATACAGTTAAATTGCTGTGTAAACTATCTAGTACTGCATATAACTATCTTCAATGATGCAGAAAAGTTAGTTACTTTATTCTATGGTAGAAACATTTTAAATAAGCATTACTGATTTATCTGACACTATGAAAAATTCTATAGATGGCTTATATATAGCTTATATTATATAGTCCTATAGATGGCTCTATAGATGATACCGAATGACCAATCACGTAAGAATGTTTTAAATTATCCTATAATAATCCTGTGTATAATGTAGAAGATTATTGTAGGATAACTTAAGGTATTCCCATGTGACTGGTAATTTGGTATCAATGAGGAATTGAATAAAAAGACAATAAATAATGGAATTTTTACAATTTTTCTGACTCATTGTTTAATGTAATGATATAAATTAAGTCCTGTGTGAGATTCAGAATACTTCTTTTGTAGCCAATAGTTTGGCTTTATTAGTTAAGTAGGAATTACTGGATAGGAGTCTTCGTTATATAGAAGCAGAAGAAAGCTTAAGACCCCCAATACCACTGTCAAAGGTATCATTTCTCTTGGAAGATATTGCGACCACGACGCATTTGAAAATAACGCGACACATCTAAAGATATAATTCATCAGGAAAGCAATTATCTTATTGTATTGGGAAATTCGGAAAATTTTCAGTTTTTGGCTAATGAAAACCAAACATTTTATAAGTACGAAATCATGCTACGAATAGAAAGATAGTTAAGGATAATGGACTAGAATTGGCCGTATACAATTCAATAAAATATTCATTCGCTATACGCTTTCATATAAAACAAAATAACTTTCAGAACATCCTAATAGTTTTCACAGAACTTCGAAAATTTATATTTGAGTCAGAAAACGAGCTAAAAACGGTGATAAGTTTTATTAAAAGTCAGTTTTGAAAAATTATATTCCTTGACAAATAATCATTTAATTCAATATTATTTAAGAGTAAATTGATATGGAGAAAAATGGGATGTTTGTGATATTAGAGTAATTCATCAAAATATTTTAATATTAATATAAAAATATGTTAAAATATAAAATACATGATATCATTACTTTTGTATAAATGATGTTAAAATGTATAACTGCATGTATAAAATTTACCCATGTACACTCTTTTAAATTTAAAAATTCAAACGTAAAATATTTTATTTTTGATATATTGTGATAGGTGAATTCCATTTTAGCAACTATTTCAACGCTTATTCTTATAAGTATATATATTTCCAGTTTTATAGTAACATAATAAAATTATACATAAATGCTTAGTATATATTGTAAATTAATCCTCATTAAAAGAGTAAAAATAATTTAAATCCCCACTAATGCTTGTTTCTTAATAAATTCCTACAACAAATATATTTTACTGAGATCAAAATCTCAGAAAAAACATGCACAATGGTTTCCCCAATTTTTAAAACAGAGTCCATAATGTAATGATATTGAAATGCATGTATTCTGTTTCTGGAAATGAAATATAAGTAAGAATACCTTTTTTTTATAGAAAAGAATAAATGTTCTTATTTGTTAGAAAAACAATGCTTTTTAAGAACTAAATCTCAATAAAAGAAAAATATCTGCTTATGCTCAAAAGATTAAGCTAAAAATAGGAATCAATTTAAATAATTGCTTCTTAAATTATTATTAAGATAAAGATATTGTATAGAAATATGAACATCATTAAAAGGAAAATAACTTTTAAACTTGTTTTTTTTTTTTAACTCCTTTCAAAGTTGAAAGACAAAACAAATAGATGTACAAAATTTTTACAATAAATTACAAAGATTTCAAGCAAAATATCTCATAAATGCATTCTGATGATTTTAAGAGAAAAACATTAATTGTTTTGATTTAAATACTTTGTAAGCAATAAACGATGTTTTTATTTGTTTTTTTCTTTTAAAGATCATACTTAAAAACCTAATGTGAAGATTTGATTTATTTTGTTCTTCATAAAGCCAAAATATTTTTAAACTCTTTGAAAATTAACTGATCTTAAAAAATATTCATAAGTAGTAACATCATTTATTTCATTACAAAGAATTCATTTTAATTTTAAATGCTAACTTAAGAAAATCTGTGGTTAAGATTTCGACAAAAAGAACAAAGAAAATATGCGAAATAAAATTACTGTTAAGCTGCAAATATTAATTAAAATAGATTAACCATTTTTATAATGTTAAATTAGCAGCAAAAACAAATATGTTACATCATAATGATTTTTTTTACCCCTTTTGTTTGAAATTGAAATTGATATTTCCAGAAATAAATTTTCAATTCAATTATTTTGATTCTGATTCTTTTCAAACGGATTATACAAATATATTATTTTAAAAAAGATAGAGAAACATATAATTAGGAAGGAAAATTGTTTTAATTATAAAATTTACCGAATAAAGAATAATACTGATGCGAAATTTGATCATTGATAAAAATAAATATAGCAATAAATAAAATTGAAAAATATATTATAAGAATAGCTTAGAAGATAAAAATTTGTGAAAGACAATAGTATCTTGTAATCTTATAAAATGCTTAAATATTACAAATTTTTTAGGAATAAAGTTTAATATTTACTTGAGCACAAAGAAAATATAAAACAATTTCTTTTTCAACAACAAAAATTAAATAATCTTATATATATATATATATATATATATATATATATATATATATATATATTCAAAAGTAAAAATTTAGTAATAATTAAATAATATAATTAGAAGTAATGTTAATTCTTTTTGAAACTGTTCATACAAAATAAATTTAAATATGAAGGATCTAGAAAAGAACAAGTCAGAAAAGATTTTTTAAAATTTTAAGACATTTTTAAAAACAAGGTAAATTTAATTTAAAATACAAAGGAAAACATTCGCTTATGCATAACATTTATATGTTTGTATAAAAACGTTTTTGCGTGATCTCTAATATTTATCGACACACATTTTTTTTTTTTTTTTTTTTTTTTTTTTTTTTTTTTTTTTTTTTT
>JAPDSC010080277.1:114991-126840 GCA_026290005.1 Latrodectus geometricus
TTTTTTTTTTTTTTTTTTTTTTTTTTTTTTTTTTTTTTTTGTGGTCTGTAACATGGTTTATTTTAGATGTATAATTTTAAATTTCCATTTACATACTAAAAATTTAAAATTATTTTTTTTGTAAACGTATTTTCATATAGTTTTTGTTTGGTTTTCTTATTATCTATTTTTTTATTTCTTTATATATTTTAGTTAATTTATGCGAAACATAATTTATAATTGTTTATATATAAGTGTATCCAGTTCATTTAATTTTTAATTATACTTTTCACGATAAAGGTTTGGATTGTTTGAAGGAATTCGTTTGGAAGTAATTTCTATCTTATCGAATATTATATATATATATATATATATATATATATATATATATATATATATATATATATAAGTTTCAAAGCCCGATCACAAGAACACCATTCTATATACCAAGAAGGACTTGAGATCCCAACTCGTCTTAATGAGTTGGTCGCGGAAATTATAAATGAGATTTTTGATAATGCCATAAAAATTTATATAAATTGCAGTAGACTAGATGACCACGATGGTTGTGACATCTACATTGAGAAACTGTGGGATAATTTGTTCATATGCCCCAATAACCCTGATTTCTCATCAGTCTTTAAAAATGAATTAATCATAACTGATCATGGTCTTGAAGCTATTTTCCATGAAATCGACTATGGAAAACTTTGGATCTTTTCTGACCTTCCTAACCTCCACTATTGGATAGCAGTTGGAGACAAAACAAGTAGTGCCATCCTCCTCAAATTCAGACTTATATCATAGTCCCAGACGATGATGATTTTCAATGTACCCCATGGGCCATCGATGTACACGGTAACGAGAGATTGGATAGCTTTGGTAAAGGGGGTTGTAGTAACTTCAATTTTTCTTCTATAACATTTATTTTCTTTTTTTTAAAAACATAAATCCATTGTTAAGCTGAATTTTCTCCAAGCCATTCCTCATATATGGGCAAAGAGCCTGTTTCTTCGTTTGCACTCAATTGTGAAATAGAAGTGGCCATTCAGTGAAATAGAAATATGAAGTCCCTCTTTCGAAAGCAAAAAGACCTTTGCCTCCTGGTCAAAATTTCAAGTTCAGTAAATTTCTGCTGAGTACACCCTAGACTGTTTGGGTTTTCTTGACAAGATATATATTCCTCCTCCCTTTTTGACTATGGCTTTTTTAAAGTCTGCGGGCTGATGGATATTGTCTGACTTTGTCAGACAGCTGAAGGATAAGCAAGAACAACAGCAACAAGTTTTATAGCTCCTTAATCAAAGCATAATCAATAGCTTCCAGCACAAATATCGTAAAGAACTTTTCAGACAATCACTACGAACTTATAGTTGGAGTGATATTGAAGTATTGGCACTCTTTATGTAAAATAATCTTGTCAATTTACTCTTGGGACATAGTGAAAGGAAGCCTATATCTATAACATTTCATCTTTCAGACTTTAATAAAGATACTGTTCTAACTTAGAAAAAGCAAAGGATATTTACTTGACAGTTTGAATGAAAATTAACGCATCGAAAACATTGAAAGTAAATGAATTTCTAAAAAAGAAAAAATTTCCAGAAATTCTAGATTGTGGACTTGGATCTAATTAGTTGAGGAAGAGGTATATAATGATGAAAATACTGAGAACATAATGAATGAAAATGGAAATGAACTTTTTGATAACAAACAAGGAGCAAATTTTGTCGCGAAACATTCTTCTGCAAAACCAGATTGCCTCATGACTGAGATATTTTTCAAGAAAAAAGTTAAAAAAAATGTTTTTTTACAAGAAAAATGATTGCAAAAATGTAATTTTGAAACAAAAGAAAAATAAGAGATCTTTTTGAATAACTTTTTGTAGATAAAATTAAAATTTGCTTTTAAATTTATATTTTATTTTGAATGTGTTTCACACATTACATGCGTAATAAAACATCCTTCTTCAAATGCTTTTTTTTAATCAAAATATAGATATGGGTCTTAAAAATAACTTTAAAATCTTGAATTATCATTTTTTTATTTTACGAACTTTCGATTTTAAAAATTGGAGAAAAACCTCAATAAAATGTTTTCCTATATGGAAGCGAATGGAAAAATGATTTTAAAAAACGTAGGTTTGACACAGAAAAAAAAAGAGATTTTGAATAACTTTTTTATAAAAAAAATTATAATAAAAATTGTGATTTTAAATAAACATTTTATTCTGCATGCGTTTCACGTATTATAAGTAATCTCTTTATTCATCAAAGTATTGCAGTATACGCTAAAAATTTAGTTTTAAAACCTCAGATTTATAATTTTCCATTTTACGCGAACTTTCAATTTTAAGAATTAGAAAAATGTTTTTCCAGATGGAAACAAATAAAAAATTTTTATTAAAATAAAAGTAGATTGGAAAATAATAGACATTATGTTGAATAACTTTTTACTAAAATAAAAGTAAAAAATTGATTATATTTTATTTTGCATGTGTTTAACACATTACGAGCGTAATAAGTAACTTTTTCCGAATAATACTTTATTTATTAAAGTATAAAAAAATATATATATATATATATATATATATATATATATATATATATATATATATATATATATATAACATAAAAAACGCAATTTTTCCAATTATTGATGATGTTGAAAAATAATTTGTTATAGTCATCATAAAATTAATCCAATATTCCTGATAAATACAGATATTTTTTATTTATAATTTAAAAAAAATGGTTAATATAAAATCTTTACAGTAAATTTTGTATCCGACGGTTTTTAATAGGATTAATATATATAAAAACATCTAAAATTTTAAATTAGTAATACTGAATGATTAATTGCTTACTGCTTTGCATCGGTCCCCAGAACATGGCAACTCCACATCAGGCCATCCATCCAAGTCCTTGTCTGGTCCACAGGTCTTACCATCTCCCGCCCATCCGACACGACACTGGAAAGAAGAAATGAAATCAAAATTAAACGGATTGCTTAAATGAAAGTTGCTACAATATTTAATGACTAGGTTGTAAATTCCACAGATTTAATGATGATTAATTAATAAAATGTTGGACTATTGTTTTCTTAATTAGTCTTAACTTTCAGAGAATATTATCCACGAGATTCTGGTACACTATTAGCAATTTACCACAATTCAGTGGATAGTTTTCCCTAGTCCTGAGTGGGGACTCTATGAGCATGCAAAAATGAAACTATGCAATGTGGAATAGACTATTCAACTAATATCTGAAGGTATCTTGGAAATAACACCATTGATCCTGCAAGAGATTCACGTATCCATAGTATTGTGTTGTTTAAAAAAGAACATTTTTGGCCTTTATATTGTTCTCAAAATTTTCTTATCTTTTAAGATATTTATCCTTTAATGTTTTCAATGAAATAATTTAATTTCATTTACAAAACCATTGTTGATTCATACATATGTTTTAACAGAAATGTTGAAAAAGACTGAAATAATAAAATAATATTTTTATTTTGTTTTATTTCTTATATTGTTATTATTACTAAACAATTGAAAAGTTTTTATTCAAAGCTCTAGCAAAAGTATTTATTTCAAGTATTGATTATTGTTAAGTCTTTAATAATTGGAAGATTATCAGATGAGCTTGTGATAATCTTAATGATAGAACCAGAATATAGCGAGAAAACTTATCCATATGCGATATTTGGAAAGTGGATGCTCCTGATTCAGGGATCTCTGTGAAAGTATTATCAATCCTCTAAAAAAATAATGAGACAATTTTTTTAAATCAAATCATGAAGTGTACAGTCAGGAATGTCTTTAAAAGACAATTATCAGACACATTAATACATTTAAAAATCCTTCTATACATGCCATGTAAGGTGTTCATTTAGGTGCCTTACTTCATTTTTTGACTTTTAGATTTTCAATTACACAGAGTCGAATATGGCCATTTAATAATATACTTCGCAGTCTTTTTTGTGAAACAGTTTGGAATCCCCTTTAAACTTCTTTCCGTTTCCTGCATATTGCCTTCCTATATGCCTTGTTGCTTTAGTACAAGACAAAATTTCTTTTTCGGAAAACAGCCACTCCCTTACCAATTGTCAAAATGTGATGAATAATTTAGTTCGAATACTAAAAATAAAAGCTACATTAATTCCAAGAACATAAGGACGTAATAGGAATTACTTTATTAACATGCCCAATAAAATGCTTCGTGTAATGCGTTGTTACGAAGAAGTCTTCAGACAAAACCCTTCCTCGAGTAGATTCCATTCTTAAGTCAGCTCTTTTAAGTGGAAATCTTCAATTAGGCACGCCACTCAATTTCTCAGTCAAATCGTTGCCATTAAATTAGAAACAAAAGAAATTACAATCAATCGGAGGCAGAAATGACATCAACGATCCCATCTTCACGATCATTACGATTCTTTTCCCGAATCTAAAGTGGATCGCAAGAGCCATCCTGGCAACTATCAAGTTCATCAAAATAGGGAATCGCCGAAATAAATCCCCAACACAACAACACTGAAGAGGGAAATAAATATTTCTGCAGAGGGAAATTAACGAACAATGCGCGCAAGAATTCTTCCCTCTTCTAATTGAAATGCAAATCCTTCCGATAACGACCAATCGTTACTACATTTTTGAGAGCTCTTCCTCCAGGCCACTTCTCGATGATATCGTAATGGATCGAAAGAAGCTTGTTTATATCTTTTGTCATAAAAATGAGTTTCCCCGATCATTATCTTATCTGCATTGTGTTGAACAGTTGTTAGAAATGCATAAACATCAAAGCACTTTTATGCATACTCTAACAGTTTTAATGAAATTTTATTGAAGATGGCTTAAATACTATGCTGAAAATTATTAAGTTTAGAATGAGCTGCAACGAAACCCATGTTTTTTTTATTTTTGAAGTACATTATAATATTTTAAAATGTTTTCTTTTTTTACTTTTTTTTCTATCAGAACATTATTATTTTCTTCTGACATCGCGTGATGCAGATCCAAAAAGCAAAAACCTAATGCAAAGCATTCGAACATCCATTATATATTTTACCTATAAGTCTTTGAACATCCGTTATGCCTCTGTCCATTGGGCTTATTTTTGAAGATAATAAATAATATTCAAGCTTCACAAAACAGAAAATCTGGAAGAGTTCCAAGCACTCACCCCAATAGATATGCACGAAAAAAACAAAAAAGCCAATCTTTTCTTTTTTGCTCAATAATGAATAGCTTAGATTGAATCGACTTGTAATTTCTTTTTAAAAGTATTTGAAAACCGAAATGTATGTCAAAAACTAATCATTGCTATTTAAAAAAAAAGTTACTTAAAATCATACTTATATTTTTCCTTTTTTATCCAATAAAAGTATAACAAGCTATGAAACATTAATCACAAAACACAATCAAAAGCAAACGCTGAATTTCTCAAATGTACTTCACATAAGAAAACTTAACCTTTGAACCTTAATCTGATGGTAAGTTTTCTGTGTAGCTAAAGCAAGAATTAGTTACACAGAGAGGGTGACAGTAGTTTTGTTTATAATAAGAAGAATGTAATTTATAGTGGCATGAATTCAAAATTGATAATTACCCATTTGTAAGTCATTAATTAAATTATAATTACATTACTAGCCCACATGCACAAACAGTATATATTTACTGCATTTTTTAGGGAATACTTTGGGAAATTTTGGGAAAAATATGAGTGGAATTTAAATTACTTGGAATTTAACCAGAATATACTTATGCATTTAAAAAAACCATCAAAAAAAGAGAAAATATTTTTTCAAAGAGTAATACAAAAATGTTTCCTTAAATTTGAAAAGAATAATTCCTTAGAATAAAAATATCTCTTAAAATTCACGGTTATTAATGTTCATTTGATAGTTGGATAATCTCAAATAATTAATTGTGTCTAAGATATTTATAAAATTATTTGGTATCATAAATTTAATATTTTTGACGCTATAATTTTGGGGATTTAATATCATAACAGTAAATCGAATTCTGTGTTATTTAGATATCTCAATGAAAGTATTAAACGAAAACAGGGATGACTTTGGACTCTTAGGTTATTTCTAGCGTTGAACCAAATTATTATCCTAATCATACAATTTGATTGATAGATTATGATTTCCGTATGGCGTGCTTAAGCCGTGGAATATGTGTACTGATAACAATACTCAATCTTAGCAAATATTTGTAGCAAAAGCTGAAAGGCAAACTTGCAGACATATCTGAGAAAATGTTTATTGAAACAAATTAAAGAATGAATTGGTGAGAAATCAAAAGAAAAAAGTTTGAAAATAAATTATTAATGTGTGTGTGTTCTATCCTGACCATCAAGTTCTTCATTTAGTAAATAAAATGCCTCTAAAATGAAGCTTACGAGATATTCAGTTTTCCTAAAATTAAACTTTCCTTAAAAAGTTCACAATAATTATTAATTTTTTCTGTTTTCTCGAAATCAATAAATACTATATTATTGAAAATTACATCATAATAAAATCTAGTATGTAATGTATTCAAAATTTCAAACTAGCAATATATGCATTTTCTAATATGAATAATAATCTTGATTTAACTTTAGTGTAAATATTCTGCAAACTATAATTTACATATTGTGCTACAATTTTGAACTAATTAGTTTTGTTATTATTGTTTGTTATATTTTGCAACTTATAAACAAACTTTGCGAAATATTTCTTTTTAAAAATTTGTGAATTTTATAAAATTTAGTATTTTTTAATCTAAATGTATTTTCAACTAAATATTAAACCATAAAGTTTGAACAATTTAACATTAATTCTATATTACCCAATCTAAACAAATGTCTTATTTAACATATTATATTTGACTGGCATAAATAAATCAATATTAATAAATCAAAAGGCACTGCGACTGTACCTGTGTTTATATACGCACGCAGAAAGATATTTATATAAGTAGGATGGCAGTAAGGGATTAAACAGGGGTATAAAGTCCTGTTTCGCCTCCTTAACATTGGCGCACCGACTGCTTTGGCCAATAAATGGTGTTGGGTATTGGGAAATGGTTATACGCCATAAAACAAAATTCTGCTCTCCTTCGAGATATGTCTGATGACTTTTGAAATGTACATCCACAAGCCATCAAACATATCTCGAAAGTTAAGCAAAATGCGGGAATAAAATAAAGAATTTGTATCAAACATGAGCTTTTGTACAGATATGTTAAGAGGGAAAGTGTACAATGCACATGAATTTGAGCACAATTTTCAACACTGTTACATTAAAATGGCATTTCAGAATGACATACAATGTAATATTCACAGCATTTGAAATTTGTATCGTGGCTGAAGAGAAACAGATTAAACACCGATTGTAAAAATGCTTAGTAAAAACTAGTTGCCCTTTTCTATGTTACACAGCTCGCAGTATAACAGTATTGTAAGTCGCACACAAATGAAAGCTACAAAAATTCTTTTCTTTACATTTTTCTTTACAACGCATTACTTGGTATTAAATCAATGATTTACTACAACTTTTTTTTTTCCAACCTATCTTTTAATTTGGAATATGGGCAAAGAAGAATGCAGGAGTGCAACACAGTGTTATTGATGCCCTTAACATTTTCACGTCATTTGCAGTACAAGACACTTCATCTTGTAGCTTGTAGCACGTTCCCTTAACTGGACATGTTTCTTAAGACAATAACTGTCCTCACAATTATATGAAATACATATATAAAATTAAAAAAAAACACTAAGAAAAATTTAATGACTCATTCAAATAATAGATAGCCCCTTAAATGAATTTCGTAATTAGTTGATGATTCTTTATTTCCTTAGATCTATGATGTTGATCACAAACATAAGAATTCAGCAAACAAGACATTTTTGAAACTTTTGCAATGCCTTCAACTTCTTCAAACCATATTTCTAGCATATATGAATAGTTTGCATTGGAATGGTTTGACTTCCAACTGGGAGATAACGAAAAAATATGGAAGTGATGTACAATATTAATCTCTAACTCTCCTATAATATATAATCTCTTATTTGTCAAATATATTGACATTTTAAGGTTTATTTATCTGAAATGCACAGAAAGTTGGTTATTATTGGCTTTTCGTACAAGGAGCGGTATTGGGTAAATTGATATCTTATATAGCATAGCAATCAGTTGGTGTATTGGCATAACCACTGAGTATATGGATGCTCATAATTAAGATGCAAGGGCCAAGTAGATAACTTTCAGATTTGGTCTGCCACACCATGATTTTCATTTCGTTTTTTGGACATTGCGGCTACGACCCATTTAACATTTTCCAGTTGATATTAATGAATTCGATTAGTCTTCATCTGAGTAGGTACAGAACTCACTACCTTTCGGTTAAAAGAACGTCGTGTTCTTCAATCAGGCTTACTATAGCACCTGAAACGTTAAGATGAATGACATGTTGTTTATTATTATCTTTACGAGAAATTAATTCTGCTAGTGAAGATGCTTATTGTTAGGCATAAATTTCTCTGTCTTGCTATTGTAAGTGCATTAATATGAATTTAAAGTTAAGGATTATAGATAGATAAGAATTACTTTTTATTATGAAAATCATTAAATTACTTCTCACAATACTACTTTAAGAATTTAAACTTGGCGAATGAAATAAATGAGCAAAACACTTAAAGTTAAAAAATGAATAAAATATTGCGATTTGTTGTCTCGTTATTTACAGAAACAGTTTTATCTATTTGATTGGTTATAAAGTAATTATTTAATAAATTTGGCATAAGAAATTCGAAAAATGCTTACAAAAATAAATAAATTTTAAATGTAAGTGAATAAAATAGTTCTAAATATGATAACCAGATAACCATTTTTTAATTCCAATGAAATTTTTACATGTTAAAAATATTAAAAATTAGTACTGTTCAGAACAAAATTGAAAGTAGGCATAGTGTCTTCATAATTTAGAAGCAGCGACCAAACAGAAGACTACCAGACCTGACGTACCATCCTCAGAGGTATCTTTCCCATGGAAAACATTGCTATCACCTCATGTTTGACGTGCCCATGTCACCATTAGCGAAGATCTTCAGTATTGTCGGGATTCCAACTCACTATCTCTCGATCCCGAGAACAAGTTCCCAAAGAAATAAGGCTACCGTGGCCTTAGTTAACAATAATTGAACATTAGATTTAATGGAAAAGAATGCCAAGTTTTCAAGTTCTGTATTACCATAGCTTATATATAAAATTATAAGTGATATATAATGACTAAATGTATCAAAATCATTTAGCAAAAAGAAATACAAAGGATAATTTAATTTTTCATAAACACTGTTTTAAATTTTTGTAGATGTTAATTAAATAAAGAGTAATGTAACATAACTTAAATTTTTTTTTATCAAGATTTAATATTTTTTATTAATAAATCAGTTATTTATTATTCATTGAAGCATTTAGCTTACGTAACATTGATTATAGTGCTTATAGATTTTCATAAATGACAGTTAAAATTATAATATAAATTAATATAATTTAACAACAATCACATTGTTTTAACATTTAGCTGGAATAATAATAGGTGATAAACTATATTAAATGTTTAAAAGATGTTATAGAATATTTTGCAAAACTGTTAGTTACAGATTAACAATTATATTTCGATCATTACTTAAATAATTGAATGATGATAAATATTAAGAAAATACATATTAATTCATCTTGCACTTAAAAGTATATTTTAAAGAAAAATCTGTCAAACACGTATCTCATTTCTAAATATTATTAAAATGCAGATTCAAATATTTCTAAACATAAATACTTTTCTATTTCTCTCCATTTGATATGATTATTTATTTCTTCCAGATTATTAAACTCCAAACTTCTTACACAAATTAAAAATAAGATTTGGGACAGTAACTTTTCAAAATGCAAAGATATAGGAATTCAATATGTGTTTCACGGAACAAATTAAAGTTTTCTCTCCAAAATGAAATAATATCTTTCTCCTTCGAGTTTAAATGTCGGCTTATATATTTGTTTATTAATTTATATCACTAATTGCTGCATTTCCAATTTCATAAAAGGTGAAAGAAATATCGCCAAAGCAATTTTACCTGTCAAATGCAAAATTACATCATTTTTAAGATTTATTAAGTTGGCCGTTAAAGTTTGCTAAGAAACTGACTTCTACGATTGAAACAAAATTTATCAAAGGAGTAATTAGAGAATTCCATTATTAAAAGAATTCTTGCAAAAGTTTTCATAAAATTTTGCAATTACTTATAAAAGTGATTGAATTTTCGGAAGAACTTGATTTTTTGTTTCATAATTAGTTAGGAAATTGTAAAAATCCAAATAGATTAAATATTTTAAACTATTTAAGCCGTTTGCTTAAAAAAATTTCTTCACTATCACAAATTTATTAAATATAACGAAAAGTATGAATTTTAACTTTACATCCTTAATAATAAATTTTTTTACAGATGTACTAGTTACGTGCTTATACAGTTCTTATAAAGAACTTATATGCTCAAATACGTTTTAAAAGTAAATTTTAGAAATTATTATTTATAATTTGTGTAATGTATGGCTAAAGTTAATTATGTGTAGTGTATGTAAATTATACACACTTTGTTGTGCTTAAAATTCTGCATCAAAATTTTATAAAAATTATTATTTAAAAATTTTAATAAAATTATTATTTTTAAATTTGTATACATTAATCAATTTCTTGGATGTCTACAAATTTAATAATCTTTAAAAGAGGTAATTAAAACTTATTATATAATGATACAATATGAATTAATATAATAAAAAACAGTAATTTCTTATACATTCGACAAAATTAAGGAATTATAATATTTCTTAAAGTCCTATAAATGTTAATAAATGATAAATTGAATACCAAAAAAATTATAGTACAGATTTATTAAATTAATTAAAATGTAAAAAATTATAAAATTTACATAAAACAAATATTATAAAAATTTATTAATGTATATAGAAAAAACAATTTGTGATTTAGGAACCAGATGTTCAGCAATAAATTTAATATTAATGCAAAACATAATTTTGGGAATCTTGAAAACTGTCTTTGTATTATACTGAAATGTCTACATTATTATTTTTCTTATCATTCATTAATTAACTATGAAAATGTAATTTATTATAAGGAAAAATGTAATTTATTTGTTCTATGATTAAAATACCCATTGCGAAGAATAAATAGCATATATTTAAATTTAATATTTTAAGCATATGGAAATTCATTTAATCATTTGCTTGAATATAAACTATATTTTTATGTCAAAATTATTAAGTAAAAATATTTATAAATTCAAGTATTATTGAAACATATCTGTAAAAATACAAGAAGTATTATTACAGGGAAATAATTAGAAATGCCTACTTAATTGCTTATGTATGAAACATCTTACAAAATTATTTGACATCGTTAAAATGTTCAGGATATTTTTCTCAGAAAGATTTTTGAAATAAAACATTCATTTAAAAATTTACACAGAACACTTGAATTTCAAGATAAATTATTTCATTTGTAAATATGAAATAAAAATTGTTTTCAAATAAACTGAATAATTTTTTCTCTTAATCTAATTATATATATATATTCATGAATACACACACACACACACACACACACACACACACACACACACACACACACACACACACACACACACACACACACACACATATATATATATATATATATATATATATATCCGCGTATATGCAAATAATTTTTTTTATTCAATCTTCTATTTGATAGTAAAATTTTAAAATTATTTGAAATTTAAATCTTTTTGATGAAACATTTTATTTCGAAATTTAATTGTTTAGTATAT
>JAPDSC010080277.1:126940-141975 GCA_026290005.1 Latrodectus geometricus
TATTTATTTATTTATTTATAAAGTTATTTTTCTATATAATGTTTCGCAGAATACTGTATTATAATATTTAGATATATTTAAAGCAAATATGTGCTTAAATTAACCTCCAATAATCCCAGCTGTTATCCACATTTATAAAAAAAAGCATCTATTAAAAGGAGATACGGTTTCCGTTAACTTTCAATTCCTAATCATTTCTTTCTCTTGAAACCTAACCCGATTCTTTTTACTTCTCAGTCTGAGAATCATTGTGCCAAATATTGTGGAGAACTTTCTTTTGAATGAGACGCCATTCGGGAAAATTGACTTTTCGTAACTAGTTTAGTTAGTGCTTCTGATTGGCTTCCTTCTGAAGTTTCTTAAAGGTATCAGAAATCTAATCTATCATATTACAGATCAATCATTGGCACTTACTTGATATCGCTAACTATATTGATATCGGTTACTTTCTTTCGGAAAGCCTACTTCTCCCTCGACATCATTGGGGCTTTGTCTACTCAGATATATTTGAAAGATAAGTTCTCTATAAAATAGAAGTTTATTTCTGTTTTATTGCTAAAACTTTTCTTATTAAAGAGGGAAAAAGGTTTTGATTGTTACTTCACCATTCTATGAGAAGCTTTTGATACGAAATATATATAAAAAATTTCCGATAAATTGAATTATATAGTAATTAGAATCATTAAATGATGTAATAAACATTATTATTCTATTCGTTGCCATATAGCATGATGGAATTAATTTATATTTATTGTTTTAAAAATTATATGACTGTGATATTTAAACGCTCATCACGCAATTTAAAAATTCATCAACATAAAATGAGATTACACCAGTTATGAAAAAAAAGTTTCCAAGATTGTTATAATCTCAGTTTATATTAATAAATGTGTATTAATTAGAAAGGTCAATATTAAGATAACAGTTTTTCTTGATAAGTAATTATAGCAAAGATATAATGTGATTGTTGATAATAAGGGTGATACAATGATATAATTTCCTAAAATCGAACACTGTGTATACTTTATTATTTTTGTTAATTCATAGTTTTTATATTTAATTATTTGTCGGATATATTTTTATATATATGAAGATCTGTGAGATGTTGGTCAATCTCAATTTGGGATTGCAAGGTTGTAGGTTCAATCCTGGTTCAATTAAAGACCGTATTCCATTCATTTATAGATAATACTATCTATATGATTTATGTGCACACGTAGCAAACATTTTCTTCAATGGCGGGCACTGATTGATGATCCTTCGCCACAACAATTGTGAAATTACTGAAATTACTACTCATTAACGTTTCCCGGTTGTAACCGGTGAACCAAGTCATAGGTGAGTAGCATTACCCACGTCACACCACCACCAACCCGTTTATAGGGCAAGACTTATTCCTACCTCATCTCAGGAGAAAGGACAAAGAAGCACAGAGAAAGAAAACATCCATGCCTGAGCCGGGATTCAAACCCGGCACCAACACCCTAAAAGTCAGGAACACTAACCACTCAGTCATCGGCCAGCACACAGTGAATTACAATAAAAGGAATACAGAATAACAATGGAAAATGATTTAATAATAGTAGATATGTATATTTATTTAATTACAAATTAGTCTTGTAAACCGAATTTAAGTTCTATATATTATCTTAATAATAATTACAATGACCTGTATATGCTAATATAATTCTTAGTATTAAAATTATGAAAAAGAAATGTACACACCTAAAAATAAGTGTTTTTTTAAAAATATTAAGTTCACAATAATGATGGTAATATTTTTTTGATTCAGTTCACATCACAGTTTGAGAGTATAAGCGATTTATTTACTGAGAAAAGACACGAGAGCGGAATGTTTGATGCTTTTATGGCCGGCTTTCAAACTTAATTCCGAAATTTTACATAAATACTCGATGTACGTAATATGGTAATTTAAACAAACATTTCTCTACGTGAACTTCATTCTGATCCCATGATCAAAAAATCTTGATAGTTGCTTGAAATTTGTTTGAAATATCGAGAAATGTTTGCAAAAATAAAAACACTGATCTCATTTATTTTATGTAAATTCATACAATCACTAAACAGGTTATAGAGACTTATAAAAAAAATATAAATTGCAAACATTGGAAATTAAGATAATAAAAAGAAAATGAAATTACTTTTTCTATGAATAAAGAAATTTCAACCTATTTGTTTTTAACAGTAAAAATTATTGTTGTACTTTTCTAAGCAACGTGCTTATATTTATAAGCTATATAACTGGTTGAGAAATAAATTAATGAATTTTTCTCTTTAAATAAAACTCAGAAATATTGTTTGAACTAATGAATATTCATCATAAATTCACATTAAAATTTTCATTTAAGATTTGCTGAAATCAAAATGTAGTAAATAATACTTTTTTTTTGTCATTCAATGGTCATACTTTGCACATGAGAATTGACAAAACCAGAATCTAAATTTTGAAATGCATTCCAATCCACTACAAGCCCGAGGGAGAATCACACTCACGAGCTTTTGAAGCAAAGACCAGAGCGATAACCATTTTGTTACCATATCAGCATGTAAAAGATGTTACTTAAATTACCACAAAAATCATTTTTCACAATAATGAAATGTTTGACCTTGGAAATAAGAAATGCATTTTTTCTGTAATATATTTTTTCGTTTGTTAAAAAAATCTTTTTTCAAGAAATTATTCATACCTATTCCTCTATTTCGTCAACACTAAAACACTTATATATTGCCATTTAATTTCCGCTGTAGTATTTTCGCTCTAAAATTTCATTTCATTTTTTATTTTAATATATTGATTTGTATTGAAGTTTATATTGAGATCACATTTTTATTTACATGAATATGTTATTGTGATAAATTTCTAGTTGCCTACTACTACTCAACGAAACCATTAAACATGGGTAGCTACTTCGATAATTTGAGCCATGGTCAAAGAGACGATATAGACACCAGAGCACTATTTTTACATACTAATTGAAGTCAAATCTCCTTCCACTAGTACAGTACTAGAAGAAGGAGATTCGATTTTATGAAGCTTCATGATTCTCAGCACTATGTTCTTTGGTTATTTTGGTTTGTTTCTTGTGCAATTGTCACTTTTGGTACATGAGGGGTGATTAGACCTGGACACACAATATGAAGTGGATTCCGAATCACTACACACGAAGAATGTTAGTTTGGGATTCAGTTCCCAAACTGATTTGCGATCAAAAGAAATTGTTCTAAGAAAAAACTTTCTATTATTTAGTAAAGTATTTTGTTAAAACAATATCAAATTTATATACACTTTTCTGTTGGTATGACAATATTTTACAGAGAAGAGATTCTTTTCATTAGACAATAAACGCTGTAGTTATGTTTTTTCATAACTATCAAAAATATATGCTTTCGTATATGTGTTTTAGCTATGGGAGTCAATAATAGAAATGCTATTGAAGTGTTCCTATATTCTCCATCAATAATATTTTCTTTTAAAAGGATTATAGGGATTTTGTGAAAAACTTGTGGTTTTCAGGATAAACGTATGAAACCTACTTTGCACTGGTATCTCGTAAGCCCTCTTCTGAGCTCACATTCAGCGTTCCCATCACACACTGTTCCATCAGGGCACATTCCCGGATGTGGATGGCAGCCACTGGTCTGATTCCCTACAAATCCCTCTATGCATTCCCCACAGGTGAAAGATCCCTAAAACAAAATTTCACGAGGCTTAGAGCAAGAAGGCACAGTAGGTAATATAAAATCTAAAAGACTTTTACAAACACATAATTTAAGTAAAAATATGAGATATAAGATTCTTTAATAAGGAAAGTAAAGTTAATAACTAAAAAACAATTGTATTTAAAGAAAAATGAGAAAACAGTAATATATTCTTACTTTTTGATATAGGATTAAGCCTAAAAATTGCATTATATCTGATTTTACAAAAATATCCAATATGTTGAAGCTTTTAAAACTAAATATTTCAGATTAAAAAAAATTTTTTTTTGTTTAATTCTATTAAAGCTTTTTTTCTTTAAGAAATTATGATATTAATTAAAGTATTTCATGTAAATCCAATACAAATAAATAATTAAAATATTTCTTGTAGAGATCCAATATTTAGATACATTTTTTACTCTGAATATTTTAGACTCAATTAATATTTTTCGTTTCCATTAAAAATTTCCTTTCCACTCAATTCTTAAGATATGTAATACATAAATGCTTAAGGTATTTCACATATAAATACGTTTAGGATATTTCATATATTGTGAACCAACGAAACCTTTTTCAAAAATGTTATTTTAGTTTTTAATTATATCATATATTCATGATTTTCCATACATTAATTATTTATGTATCAATGTAAATACATTCATGAAATATTAATATTTATAAGCACGCTATGAATTTTTGCACGTATTTTCTAACTCTAGTATTGATGGTAGTATTCATTATATATTTTTTAAGAAATCAAGTTATTTGTTTTGTTATTTGTTGTGACTTTAATTATTGATATTGCAGTTGTATAAATGAATGAATGAATATTAAGGAGAGTTTAAATTTGCATAATTAGAAAGTATGTAATTCATTATATCTGTAATTGAATGCATAATTTATGAAGCACAAAACGAGAGTTTAGCTGTTTGTAATTTCTTTATATTTTGAAAAAACTTTTAAGTTATATTCTAATTTAAAAGTCTCTATTATATCTAAATATCAAGAAAATAAAAAGCAGATAAATACAAATAATTTATAATTTACTTAATTTTATAATTCTGAAATTACATATATTAATCAGGAAATATTTTTTACATAAAAATGAAATATGTATTTCTATGACACTAATATTTCAGCAGATTGTAGACATTCACTAAAAAAGTATGATAAATTTATTTATTAAATATATAATATTTTTCAATTATTTGTGTTCCAGTACATAAACAAATTTCATTTCTATGTATATAAGCAATTATCAGAAAGAATGAATTATCGTGCATTTTAATATAATTTATATAAAATTAACATTAAAAATTTTTCCAACTTAGAAGAAATTCACTCAACTGAAATATATTTCGTTACATAATTTCGCTTTAGCTATTGAAAACATAAAATATGGAATTTTTTTAAAGGAATTCTTGAGAATAAAATCAACGTAATTAAAAAAGGAAAAATTTCATGACTTGAAATTTTATTAGGACTTCCAAAGAACTACTGCCGAAATATGTATAAAAATGTTTCTAAACTCAAAATAACATTTTTGGAAAAGGTTTGGTTGGATTCACAAATTGAATGAATATGTATAAACTTAAAAGTTTCAAAAGAGTAGAAAAACTATTAAACTATTTCTCTTGGAAAACGTTAGTTTTAGGCTGAAGTAATGCGAAATGTTTTTTAAGCAAATAAATGTAAAAAAGAAACTAGGCAGGAAATTTAAGTTCTATAGAAGCATATTTAAAATATATTAGGTCTGCTATAATATTACCTCAAGTATTTATAGTATAAAAAATTACAAATTCTTGCATTTCCTTCGATAAATTTATTAAAAATCCAAATTATTTTATTATATACTATTCAATAAATTTGCAATCCAAAATTAAAAAGAGCATTCTAAATTCTAAAAATGTATTAAAATGAAAATAGGGAATAGTTTTCATAAACATATTATAGTTACATTTAATTAAATATGCTATTTGAATTGAAGTTTTGTTATAAGTTCATGATTTTATTTAAAAGTGGAAATAAATATATAATACATTTGCATATAAGAATTGATTATTGTTTTTAAATGTGAAAAAAAATTATCTGATTCTGATTGCTTCTTACGATTCGGAATACAAAGTAGGTATTTGAATTTATTAACAAACATTTTCTCAACTGTCACTAAACTAAATTAGATTTCCTTATTTACAGCTATCTTGAATGTTTTTTTTTATTTTTTTTAAGAAAATAAAGTAAATTAGGTTTATGTTCATTCTTTAGAAGAAAGGGTTGTCATAAAATCCTTATAATCGGATTATAAAATCTAGATATTTACCATAGTATTAATACACTGGGAATTTTCGACGCATCCTCCATTTCTGCGGTCATCACACTCATTGATATCCAAACAGACCTAAAATAACACATTTTTACTGAAAAAATGTTATTCTATTACCCAGTCCATTAAATAACAATTTTGTTTTAGTGAATTCCATTCATTTAAAAAAATGAAATAAAAAAAAACATGTCTGGAACATGAATTTTTAAGCGTACTAATTTCAAAACAATTCGAAGTAGAAGTTAAAGAATAATTCACCTGTCGCACACTTCTAGCGTATTCAATTCCTACTCCTTGCACGTCTCGTCCTGTGTACCCTGGTGGACAAGGACCGCAACGGAAACCCGGGGCCAAGTTTAAGCAAGTCGACTGGGGATGACATGGTCTCGCTTCTTCACACTAAAAGGAATGACATTCTAATGAATGACGAAGTGACATAATGAAATGTACGAATAGAGAAATGACATAACAATGAGAAGAGTACAATAATGATTTTCATTTATTTTAAGGAAATAATTTGTTTCATTGAGTAACATTTTTAAGTACATATTTAAATCTTGAAATAATTGTATTGCATTTTAAAAATACTCAGTATAATGTCGATCACAATTTCAGTTAAATAACTATTATAAAATAAAAGGCTTATTAAAAATGATTATCATTTGAAAAATGATAAAAACTATATCGATGATTATTTACGCATACATAATTATTTTGATTATAGTTAAATGTATGCGGTAAAATGAATGTATGTTTTATAATTTAGATTAATTTTTTCAAATACATTTAATTATATAATAAATATTCCTGCATGTAACTATAATACGAATACGAATTGTCGAAATATCTATACAAAAATTAATGTATTTTATAGAAACTATGAATGAATTTTTTTTTAGTTATCTGTGACCATAGAGCATTTACATACTTTGTAATTTTTAAAAAAATACTGAAAATTATATTCTAAGCATTATTTTTAAAGTATTCAAACATTTTATTTGCCATTAAAGCACTGTATGAGAAATATAAATATCTAATCTGCTTAGAATTACGTAGCATTTCTTTTCTGTTATTTTTATTTAAAAAACAACTCATTTTCCCTTATAGCCTTTTATTTTAAATATGTTAATTGCTTAGGATGTTTTATAGGAGAATTTTTAAATATCTTTCAAAAAAGAAAAGGGGGAAAAAAGGGGTAAACTTCCAGTTTTTGCTTTACTTTTAACTATTCTTTAAGCTTCCATTATCTCTTCATATAAAAGTTCCAGACTATTTGTTTTAATTTTGAAAATTTTAAAAACAATAAAAAAAAACGTTCCCTTGAACAAGAGAAATATTCAATATTCTTTATTATTCTTTCACAAATTAAAACATTTAAAATTAAATTTATGCAACATTTCTTCATCAGCTTAATGTAAAATTACTAACATTTTCTGTTATTCTTAGAGATACCATATTTTTAATGTGTCAAATTTTTCTAAAATCCACAATATTTTTGTTTATAGCCTTTTATTTTAAATAGCCTATTTGTTATTGAACTTTTCTAGAAAGTTTGATACCAGAAATTTCCTTTCTCTCTTTCTCAAAAAAAAAAAAGGCAAATTTCCAGTTTGTTCAATATTTTCAACTATTCTTTAAACTTCCTTATGTCTTCAAATAAAAATTGCAGACTACTCGTTTTAATTTTTAAAGAAAAAGAAAAAAAAGAGGTTATTTCGAAGAAGAGATATCCAATACCCCTGTTTTTCTTTCACAAATCCTCGCCAATCCAGAAAGAAGAGTCAAACTGACTCGGATCCAGCCAGATGCAAGAACGCCAAGTTCAATCAATCGAATGTAAACAAACGAATCGTATTAAGAAAGACAGCAATACCATCTATTTCGGTTATTGCTCCAAACTTTTGAGTTGAAAGAACACCCACTGCCATCTGCGAGCGCGCTTTATTCTCAGAAAAATGCTTCTCCTTCCACCCCCTACTTTATTTTTGAAAATGGGCAGAAGAAGGGGGGAGGGAAATATAAATATCCGGGACCTTCCAGAAACATGAAGGGAATATATTCGATCTTCGAAGTGTCGGCTTGTCTGATGACAAATTGCTTCTAGGGTACAGATCAATCACAAAAGAATTTGTACTCCATGTCCTCGGCAAAGCACCACCCCCGCCAAAATCGAAATTCCGTTTATTCTATTTATTTATCTGCGTGTTCACTTTGACAAGAGGGCACACGACAAAAGGAATCGCAATGCTTATGAATAGGCGGTTCGTGATTTGAGTTTTATTGTTTATAATTCTAGAAATGGTTTTCATGGTATTATTTGGGAAAAATTAAGAAAAGTATTTATAATGATTTTCTTAAATTTTCCCAAATAATTTACCCTTTCTTTATAATTATAACAAATACAACAATTGTCAAAATAATATATATATATATATATATATATATATATATATATATATGCATAATAACAAATATACATAATTATGCATATCATTTTTAATAAATAAAGTTTAAGGATAAAGAGAGAAAAACTGATTAAATAATACTCTTAAGTAACTTTATTTTACATGTTCGTATATATTTTGCAAATAAAATACCGTATTATTTATTTTGAAAATATTTATTTATCATGACAGATGTAATAAATTTTATATTTTCTGATAATTAAGTAAAAAAAAATTTTTCTTTTTTTTCATGTTTTTTTACCAGAAAATGAAATAATATTATTTCGAAATGTAAACTTTTACTTCACGTTACTGTGGAATTACAACGATAGGTATTCAAAGAGAGGATACGATTAAATTCCACAAGATATTTTGTGATAAGCAAAAAAATTGTCTTTGTTCAATGTTTTTATTAATGAAATTAATAATAAGAAAATTTTGAATAATATGGAAAATTATTTTAATAATAAAAAATATCCAACAAGAAGAAAAACTTAATTTTTTTATTATTGAAAAATATTAATGGGGAAATATGTAGAAAGAAGGCTTATGAAAGAAGAAAATAACAATAAGAAACTTCCTTTAAAGGAAATGTTGCCATTTTAATTTTTCAATAATTCTTATCAATGTTAAATTCTAAAGTATTCTTTCTTATAAAACTTTCTCATATAAACTCAGCATAATTTAAAATACATTTTAATTAATAATCATATTAATTTAATTAATAATCACAAATTGAAATTATAAGACACAAGAAGCTTGTTATATGATGATAATGATGATATTGTGTGATTTAATATTGAACAATAGATAAATTTCCGAAGGGATGTTTTATTTATTAGAAATGAATGAATCTGAATAGAAACAGATCCATTGTATTTTTGATACAATATAATACATATATCAGGTTATTCACTTTTCGATCAATTGTAAGCCTCGCCATATTTGGAAATCTTCTATTCTGCAGTTCCTCTACACACAGTTTCTCTATATAAGACCCATTCAAAACTTTCAGAGAAAAGGATCTATTGTATTTAATGCAGTAACAACAATACTACGAAACAATAAATTATATATATATATATATATATATATATATATGTATACAGGAAGAGAGATATTATTGGCACAAAAAATTTCTAATTTTATTTAAGAAACAAATATAATTTCCACTATTGTTAATTATGTATACTTCATAAAATTTTGAAATTAATTTAAATTTATTAATTTCTAAAGTTAATTAAAATTTTCCATTATATTGTGAAATATTTTATTATTTCTTTTATTAAATTTCTCTTAAAATTACAAATTTTTTTGAAGTTTTGATTGGATGTGAATTTTTCTATTATTAATGTACCGATGAATTACTAAGGAAAACATATTCCTATATAAAAGTAAAATCTATTGATTTAAGAATTGATGCTAATTAAGGTGCATTTTGTGTATGCATTGGGAAATGAATGGAAATTAATATCAGAAATTACATAAGAGAACTTGAAGGAGTATTGAGTCTTTTAGACTAAAACAAAAAAGAACTCATATGTTATCCTTCATGAACAGGAGCTCAAAGAACCAAAAATCTTGTGGACAGCACATTCGATGAATTTGAATTAAAAGTGAAAATAATCTGATATTATCATAAATATGAATAGAAAAATTTGAAAGAAGAAATAGTAAACGTTTTACATGAATATGAGGCAAAAACATTAAAAAGATTAGCTACTATAGGAATAAAGAATCCTATAAGATCTAAATTTATACAAAACTAAAAAGAATGTTAAAAAAAAAACTTTTAATGAAGAAGAGTGTAAGCACAAGAATATGGAAAATAATTTTGGCTTGAGGATATTGTATGCAAATCAATGTCAACAAAACAACTAAAAATGAATTTTTTTTTGTCACATTTGTCAATTGTTGACGTGTTTTTATTTTGAAGAAGCTAAAGGAGATCATTTAAATCAATATATCAACAAGAATCTCACATTTACAAATATCAATAATATATTTTTCGAATTGATTTCTTGGATCAAAGTTGTTTTAAATTAAATGTTTTTGTTAAATATCATTTTTATATTAATGAGAAAAAAAATCTCGTTGAATTTTTAATTCATTTATAATGTAGTTATAGTTATTAATATGATTAAAAGTAGAATATTATTTCTAGTTTTATACAATTTATATTCTAATTATAATTTTATTTGTTGAAATTAATTCATTATTTAATTTTTAAAATACAGCTATCATTAAAACATTTCAATAAAAATTGGAATGACAAGGATTATAGAAAAGTCACTTTTATAAGACTATTTTAATTGGAAAATTTATATTTTTGAGAACGTTTGCTAAGCACTTGAGTACAAAAAAACCAATTAATTTTCACTTTAAAAGAACGTGGTATAATTTAACACTACTAAAGCCTTCTTTTATTACCAACCCATGAAATATATTTTTTCAGTTAAGCGACATATAAATATAAAAAGTACTTAATTTTTTTGTACGCCACCCTCTTCTGCAACTATAATATCTGATGATTGCCCTGGAGCTCGTTAAGCCCCATTTAGATGAGTTCCCAAACACTTTATCTACAAAAAAGGGAGCCACATTAGTTCATTAGAGTTGCGTTGTTTTCTTTTTTATCGTTTTATTACGTTATCGTCTGCTAAATGCATATAAATATATTTCAGCAAACTGTGACAGTGTTTTGTTAACGTGATATACACAATGCTTGCAATTGATTGATTGCTGGATCACGTGTTCTTAATGAACTTGGATATGGCTGGCACGTACCAAGCGAAAAAGAACTTAAGGTTTGAATAAAAATACTAATTTCTTTTTTTTTTAAAGTACTCTCTCCGGGCAGGAGCAGCTTTCTGTTAATGTCTCATATGAATAAATTACATGCCTGCGGCATTTTGTGGAAAGATTAACTTCTTTGGTGAAAAAGAACTTTTCCTGATCCAGATTGATAAGCGAGAATGGAGCCAGGAAAATGATCTACCGATATGTAAGTGAGAATTTATGCTAATAAGGTACGGAAATAACTTTTTGAAGCTGAGTTTTATAGCATATTGCATTTTAAAGCTGTAATTTGTGGCTGTTTAAAGCACAATGATGAAATGCCATTTTCCGGGAACAATGCATTTTCTTAACAAATACAGATAAAAAATAACCATTGTAAACAGATTTTAATGCTTTATTTAAGATTATTTGTGATATTATATAGTCTTAAATAAATTTAGAATAATATTTATTTTATTGAAATTTATATGAGTTAAATATTAAATGTATGGTGAAAATTTATAGAGGCGTAAGAAATTTTATAATTATAAATGTCAATTTTTAAATTAATAGTAATATTACTATAGCAATTAAAAGAAACACATTAATATATTCTTTGTTAACATTTATGAATGATTATCATTATGACCTGCAAGATTATTTTGATAATAGTTCATAAATTTAGTGCATTTGAGGGCAAACTATTTACATATGATTAGAGGTCACCATGAATATGATGCCCATCTAAGAGCATGAAAATTATATGTACTATAAATAGATTGCTCATTTGAATTTTAATTATTGTTTAATTTAAAATATAATTATTTTAGAATGTAATTAACACTCATAATGAATGTATGATTGTTGCTTGAAGTAAAAGTTAGATAAGAAAAATATAATTTTTTCCATAGTTAAATTACCAATAAAACAGTTGCATATAATAATCCCAATCAATAAATTTATAATAAAAGCTATGAATAAATATATTAGATAACTTTCCAAAAAATTAATTACATTAAAATTTTAACAAATATTTTTCGTACTTTTGAAAATAGATTAATTGTTTAGTAAAATAGAATGTGTAAATTTCAAGTCTAGAGCAAATACAGCTTTGTTCGATTTTATTTGATTGACTTAATTTGAATCTTATATACTCTAAAACGGAATCGTTATGCATCGTAATAATTCTAAAATGTTTGCTTATATTGTAAATAAACAAGAAATAGTAAATAACCATTGTTTGTTGAAGCTTATTTTTTATGGTATTTGGTTATTTAATTATGTTTTTGGTCAAAATATTTGTTACTAAAGTACATTTAAAAGCCATAAAAGATCATTATATGTGTCATTAACATGTGTAAAATACTTAGGTAACATCCTAGGATCTTGGACGGTTTGGCATGATTTTTAACTTTCGCGCCGAGTAATCAAATAGAAACAAATTGAATTCTTTATTCATTCCAATCAAATGCTTCAAGAGCTATTACCACACAAAAAAAAAAAAAAACTATGCATGTACACAACCAAATAAAATTATGCCTACAACGCAAATTATGACATATAACATGCCATCACTGTAAACCAGTTTCGCGCATTTTATCACCGCACTGGCATCTAGGAATTAACCAATAAGTGAATTAGAAAATTATATTACATTAGTATAAATATAATGCTTATATTAAAATAGACAAAGAATTGGAATAGTATTGCAAAGTCTAAAATTTAGTAACTATACATACATTTTAATGTAAAATCATCAGATTTTCAGATTCTAGAAATTTTGGAACTAATTAAATATTCGTTAGTATTCCTTTATCTTATATACATTAATATGCACATTATATTTTCATTGTTTTGATTCGCATATAACTGCCTCCGTATTTGAATATTTTGTAAAAGTAAACATAATTATACATGCTTCATTTATCTAAAATAGACAAATTTTCAAATTAGAAGAATTTTCATATTAGAGTAGTTAATACATTGTAAAATTGTTTGAATCTAAGCTTCAAGAACATGCAAATTTATATGAGAAGCTGATTTAAATTATTGTGTATGATTCAGTATTATTTAATTTATTATTATTATTTGCTTGCTTTTGTGTTTTAACATTTCCAATTTCACAATTTCCATTTACAGGCTTGGAACCATAAAGTTCTAGGCATTAGAAATTTTAAAGAAATTAATAATTTTATTTAATGAGTAATATTTTAATTAAATTATTAATTTCATTAAATGTCAATCGTAGTTAAAATAGTAACTTCCAACTTGTTAACTTAACCTTTAGTACAGATGAAATCGATTTTTTAAAATATTAATAACAATAATCTAATCCTTTAACGTCAATCGATCAGTGTAAACTATTCATAACTAAGAATAACATAAGGCCTTCTCCTCTTTCCAATATTTAACTATTTAACTCTGCCTATTTTGGATGAAGTTTTGAAAATTATTGCTAACATTGATATAATATAATAAAATAAATCACAATAAAACTAGTGAAATAATATTGTGATCATATGTTATTAAAGGCAAATATAAAAGTAAGATATATTCATGATTATTATGAATAAACTCACATATCCGGAATAATTGGAACATGAATACACCATTATTATAACTGCAGATAACACTAATGATGAAATAAATAATTGGAAGACATCAATGAAATACTGAAGTCACAGAAAGCATTTAATTGTCAAATTAAATAAATTGAATATTAATTTTCAGAAGTATTATATTACACGATGGTGATTTAGTCCGTGAAAAATTTAATGACGAATGGATATTGTGCATCGAGATAATCATTACTTCTGTCAATTATGATATCATATGTTTTAATTAAACTAATTATGATGTTTAAATAGGAAGCTGAATACATTTATTGTGTTTAAATCAATATTGTCTGAAACTTCTTGCAGCTACCTAATAATAGAAAAGTCGGATTGAATATACTCTGATCATTTTTTTTTAATTACAGAAAAATGAATTATCCTTTTTTGAATTACTGACTGCACTAAGCATTAGATGATAATTTTAATTAACAATGGTAAAAATATATCATGAAAACATTTGGCGTTCATGGAAGTCTTTGCATCTCTTTTATATTGCATATAATAAGCAATAACAGTAAATGCTTGTTTAAAATTCAGGTCAAACATTGACAAATGTATATATCTCTGGTATATTTTATATAACTATTTATATTAATGTTGCAAAAAATTATAATAAACATGAATATTGAAATTAAGAATATTATCTTAAGGATTTTCAGTTTTTGAAAAATAAAAGTACATAAAACATTATTGATTTTAAAATTAACATACTTTAATATTAAAATTTATAGTGTTTGTGTATGCAATAATTTTTTTTTAATCTTTCATCTTGAAATTCTTGGCAATCAAATTATTTATTATTTTACTAGTTGTCCCAAATAATTAGAAAAGTAATAGAAACAAAATCCAAGAGGAATGAATGATCTTGTGAATTCTTTTTGGTTTATAAGCTTGGAAAGCTAAGAATAATTCCATTAGTAAATGACAAATGGGAAAAAAACTTTTATGTTAAAGATATTTGCTTTTATCTTGAAAATCCATAATCCATTATAAATATTAATTTTTATCCATCTTTACATAGTTTAATAATATTTCCATATATTTACATCAATATTTGTATATAATTCGATAGTATTACGTATTGAAATTGCCACGTACATATATATATATATATATATATATATATATATATATATATATATATATATAATTATA
>JAPDSC010080277.1:142075-167665 GCA_026290005.1 Latrodectus geometricus
ATATAATTATATAATTATTTTATATTTTAGTTTTTAGTTTTGAGCAAAAGGAAAAAATTAAAAAGGCGACGGAAAACCAGAAAATTTAATTAAATAGATAAATACAATTTTTTCTTAAATTTTAAGCAAAGAATTCAGTTTTATAAAAAATATCATCTCTTTTTAGTAGAATAGTTTCTACTCATGAAAATTGTAAAACTTATTAAAAATTATTTAAAAGAAATGAGTTTTAATCAAGCTTTTCTACTATTGTTTACATATTGTCAGTATCATATATATTAACTTCAAAATGGTACTTTTAAACTTATTATTCCTTATAAGACATTTATTTTACACTTTTTTAAATTTATTATTTTATTACACTTTTTCAAAAATTTGAAAATTATACCTTTCCTGTTTACTTTAAAAATTAAACGAGAAATAAACCTTTATAATAAAGATTTAAATTATTTCAGAGTAATCTAAAATGTTTTATAATAATTTTAATTTTAAATGAATAAATAATATTATTAAAAAGTCTGTAGATACATGAATATCATCAATTTTCATATCAATATAAAAATTATTATCAATGAATATTAATGCAATTAATTTTTATATATCTTTAAAAAATCAATTAAATTAACATATTATTTGAATTATTTTTTTAGAGTTAAAAATGCAATTAATTTTTGAAGAAGAAAAAAATAGTGAAAGTAATCATATACAAAAATATAAACCTAATCGTAATAATATTTAGATACATATTTTGCGTAAAATTTAAAATATAAACTGTAAAATTTAAAAGTAATTATAATAGTTTTCAATTATGTATTTTGCAAATAATTTAAAAATATAAATTTCATAAAATATAAATTTATAATAAAATATTAATTTCATAATTTAAAAATTGTTATAACATTTAGATGCGCATTTTGGGTAAAATTGAAAAATATGTATGTAAAATATGTATGTTAATCGTAATAATATTTCGAAGAATATTTTGCATAAAATGAAATGATTTAGCAAAACTCCCTGCTTCTAAATTACGAAGACTTACTACTTTTGGGGCTACAAGGACACACTCACAAAAGATGTCATTAGTTCTGCCCTTTATGCCCAAAAGTTGGAATCTAATGACGTCATAACCAACTGTCTGGATCTTGAAATAATAAACTAATAAACGTTTGCATTGTGTGATGATTTAAAAAATTATTAAATCATATCACAAAAAAATTTGAATGATACGATGAGATTATTATGTGGAGAAGTGATAAAATTTTATATATGTTATATAAAGCTGATTTTCTCCTCTTTAAGTTTTTAAATTTTTTAGGGCAAAACGGTCCCTACTTTCTGGTTAATCCTCGTTGATCATTCCTTATGAGTGATCCTAATTCAGGATCATTCATAAGGAGTCTCTTTTCCTTTTAAGTTTATTATTTTACGTCTAAGAAATTAATTTATGTACTTTTTTAAGATAATCATACAAAATAAAGACTATTTAGACTAATCTAGATATATTCTAGTGGTTTATTTCTGTGAGTGTTACGATCCCACAAATTCCGAACATCTATATTAGTACATCTATCACAAAACTTTCTAATTTTTTTATAATGATTTAATTTACATTAAGGAAACTATTGTTTGTAATAAAAAGAAATTATCAATTTTATTTTTTGTTTTTATTCATTTATATTGTCATTACCATTATTTATCATTATCATTCCAGTTAATGCTAATGCACTTTTTATAAATGCTTCAAATTTTATATTTCTTTTAATTGCAGATAGATTTTTGTGAAAAAAAAACTTCAATAGAATTTTAATATATATGATTAATTAAAATTAAATTTAAAATAATTAATATAATATAAGTATTGTGCTTGTTTAATCATGATGAATTTTGTGAGATAAAAGTAATTACCTAATTTAAATTTTAAATTATGCACTGAATTTATAATTAACTCTAATTTTAAGCTTCACTAATCCTAAACAATTCATAAGGCAGAACTTTAGCTTCTGACAAATTATATCTAAGCTTAATAAATGCGTTTAATATGTATGAGAAAGACTTATGGAACGAAAGTACCATTCTTGATTTATTTTCTTGAGTGAAATGCGCTTTAAATTTTATAATTTATCCCCATTAAAAATTTGTTAGTAAAATTAGAGGAAATATAGAATTTCAAGCACATATGTAAATGAATTTATCGCAAATAGCTAAGGCAAGATTTTTAAATTTTTTTTTGTAAAAGAAGATGAATTACAAAATTAAAAATGCATTTTAAATATAACTACATTTAACAGGATGTTGCAGTCTATCTTCAAATTGTGGTTTGTTAATAAAACTAAAGTGTATTTTAGAAAAGCTTTTAAAAGTTAAATTTCATATGTATATAATTAGGAAATTTTATGTGTTAACTCTAAAGAAAACATTTATGTTTTTTATGTTATTAACTTATAATATTTTTAAGGAAATTGAATATAAAGAAAGAAATAAGGTTAAAAAATTATCTTACGATGAAAAAGCACTCAATTTTTAATCTATTTTTCTGGGAAAAAATAAAATGTTAATTATAATAATCAAATTTGTGTTATGATTTGAACATTCAAATTATATTAAATTATTCATAAATTAAAAGACAATTTTTATTTCGCGTTAATCTGTTAAATTTTTAAAAAAAAGTTGAAAACAATGTAATAAAGGAATATTTTTCAATCCAATATTATTTTGACATGAAAAAGCATATCTTAAACTATTTTTCTATATAGTTTGCGCCAATGTCAAAACACTTTTCGCAGAGAGTTACTAGCCTTTCTGTATCTTCTTTATAGAAACTTCTTGCCAATGACGATAGCCCCGATCCCACAGCAGTACGTGGAATTTGTGGAAAATCATCTGAAAGCATCGTCAATGTGAAATATCTACACTCATGCATTTTTCCGTTAACTTTTCATACCAAATCATAATTGACAACAAATGGCCAAGCCTCATCATGGACATTTGTAGACTTTCATTAAGCATTCTAACCCACTTTCTCACCATTTCATCATTCATCGTATCTTCATCATAAACATATTTAATTTCTCAATATATTTAAACCGGTAAAACTCAATATATTAAACATTCCTTGCATTTAAAAATTGAATCACAGCACCAAATTCACAGTCGGTGGGATCAGTAATTATCTTAAGCATTTTAAACGTGCACAGCATACCGGAAGCACAATATAGAACAACCTAAATTGCATCAGATGACAGCTAATGAACAGGGAGGACTTGTGCGCATGTGCGGGACACCGACGGCACAATTGCGGTGATATCACAGTGAAATAGTACTTACTTTCTGAATATGCCTTGTACTCATAATATCTTTACATAAAAAGTGCTAAAATGTTTCCTATAAATTATGTTTTAAACTCATATATCGGATACCTATTCCTTAAGCTTATTTATCAACTTAAATATATTTATAAATTATTGTTATTAGCTGAGAAACAGTTATGGTATTAGATAAGAGAAAAACTTGGTGTAATATTTGTCTCATTGTTGAATATGAATGATGTTGTTTTTATTTTTTAGATAGAAGTGGAATATGAATAGTTAAAAATATGATGAGAAGGTTTTATTTGCTGCAAGAGGTACCTTACTTTGTCATAAACAATAATTAGCTCAATTACAGTTGCTGGCCACTCCTGGTTAATATTAAATCTACTACATTTTCCCTCACCTGTCTTCTACTTGATGATGACTTTAAATATAAATTTTCCTTTTAAGGACATTCAACGATTGAGAATTCTCCAAGGGGACTTTCTCGGTTGGAGGACATTGTTGTAAATATTGAAGAGCCATCGGCTAATGTCTTAAGAGCTAATTTTGACATATGTAAAATAAATAAATCAAGTTTATATGCCATGCTGTATGTTACTATTATATCTCAATGGCAGTCAAGAAGTAAATAAATGGTCTAGATAAATTTATTTTTATTAGTTATTTATACATTTATTAGTTATTATATTAGTTATTTATATAGTTAAGGTATTAGGTATGATTAAAGGGGAAACTAGGTAATATTTGTCTCATTGTTGAATATGAATGACGTTAATTTTTTTCAAAAATAAATATATATATATATATATATATAAATATATAAATAAATATATATATATATATAAAATGAAAATAATATAAAAAGTATTTCAATTTCTTTTATTAAAAAGTTTTCTTTTATTATTTTATTAACAATTAGCTTTTATTTTTATATTAATTCACAGCTATATTCAGTTGAATCATTTAATAAAGTGAAATATTACCTGATATCTCTTTTCAAATAATAGCATTGCTAATAATTTTAAAGAAAAATAAAGTATAGATTTTTTAAAAAATATAATTTATTTTAAATCATTTTAATTATTTAACGAAATATTGTCTTATTTATTACCTTGCAATAATTTTATTTTTTAACAATTTAAAAAATGAAGTATATATTTTTCTTTAAAACTATATAATTTATTTTAAATAATTTGAATCATTGAATATAACGAAATATTATCTTACATCTCCTTGCAATAATTGCATTACTTATTATTTTAAAGAAAAATAAATATTATAGATATTTTTTTTAAAAAAAATATACTTTATTTTAAATTATTTTAACTAAGAAAACAAAATGTTGTCATATATCTCCTTAAAATAATTGCAATATTTATTATTTTACAGAAAAATATTTATTTTCTTTAAAAATATTTACTTTATTTTAAATCATTTGAGTTATTTAATATAAGGAAATATTGTTTTACATCTCCTTGCTATAATTTTTTATTATTATTTTAAAAAATGAAGTATATAGATTTCTTTTAAAATATATACTTTATTTTAAATAATTTGAATAAACTAATGTATAGAAAAATATTGTCTTACATTTCCCTTCTATAATTGCATTGTTTATTATTTTAAAAGAAAAATTATTTTTTTCTTTGAAAATGTATACTTTATTTTAAATAATTTTAATTTTTTAATAAAAAACGAAGTATTGTCTTACTTATCCCTACGATAATTGCATTGCTTGTTATTTTAAAGAAAAATATTTATTTTCTTTAAAAATATATTTTAAAGCATTGAATCATTTAATGTAACAAAATATATTTTAAAGCATTGAATCATTTAATGTAACAAAATATTGTCTTACATCTCCTTGCAATAATTGCAATTTTTATTATTTTAAAAAATAAGGAGTGTATTTTTCTTTAAAAATATATATTTTATTTTAAATCGTTTGAATCATGCAATAAAACGAAATATTGTTTTATATCTCCTTTCACAATAATTGCATTGCTTATTATTTTAAAGAAAAATAAAGTACATGTTTAAACAATCACATCCTCCAGCGCCATTCTTTTACATTTAGTACTGAAAATTTAAATAGCTTTATATAACATAAAAATTCCAAACAGCGAAATAAAGCTTTTTATTTAAAGCAGACTTTATGAAAGCGTGAAACAGATTTAATTCTTGAACTATGCATGATAAATCATCTTCCTAATCTTCTTTTCAGAATTATACAGAATGCAGTTACAGTTTTGAAACTAGAGTTTTGATGAAGTGTCTTTCACACAAGAGATTAATATTTTCACTTGACTAGGCCCGATGCACTCAGTTAATTCTAGCAGAGCGCCGCAGCAAGAAAGAAACATATTCCTTGTCATGTTTATAACATCCCAATTTTGATCTCACATCTTTCACCTAGTGCAAAATAAATTTTTCATCACTGTTCGCCATAAGCTTATTCATCAAAGATTTTTCCAGGTACAGTTGAAATGTCATTTGTAATTGAAAAAGATATGCATTTCTAATTTAAATACCTTTTTTTTTATCAAATTACTTAAGGAACTACAAAGGTAATTAAAATTTCATGAAAAATAACAGAACATTCCATTTGATATTTTACTATCAATGAAATATTAAATTAAAAAAAGAACGCTCGTAATACAATTTTCCGATTATTTTACCAAATATATTTTCTATTTATTGATATCTAGTGTGTTATTTAACATTGTGAAATATATCATTAAAACTTTTAAGATAATGCTAAAATTTAAAATTATGTTGTTGTTACTAATGACATTTGGCAAAGCTAAGCCTGCCTACCAGGGACTGGGCGAACGAAGTCAGAATAAGCGTCTTCTGTTCTTAAATAGAGCACCCTCATACGAAGGTGGAAGTACGAATTTTGGCTCATAGATGGCTGCACCATCTGAATCTTCCAATTTAGAGATTAAAGTCAGGGAAGACCCATAGCTTAGCTCCAAACACCCCCAGAAGTATTAATTTGGAATGGGAACATGGAGGACATATTTTACGTGCCCCAGTCGCATTAGTGAATATGGCTAAGCCGAGACTCGAACTGACTACTTTCCGGTAACGATAACGACACTCTAACCAACCAACCCACCATGGCCTTATAATTGTAGTTTAAATAAAAAGGTCGGCAGGTTAATTATCTCACAGTCGCTTTAACCATATATGAAATAATCCGATACAGAACTATAGTATAAAAATGATTCTAAATCATTATAAACGTCCATGTTTGAAGAGGGAATTGAACCCATGAATTACTGGATTGAAAGATAGAATACTAACCATTCAATTTTCAACTTAGATTAGTTTAATGTAAATACAAGCAATTTATTTTAAAAATAAATCCATGCAAGTATGTTAATATATTAGAAAATATTGAGAAATTTTAAGACAATCTTTCCTTCAACTTAAAATAACTTATATAGACAATTATAACATTCCCGTCTATATTTTGGAAGCTTAAATTCAAATCATGTTTTTATAAGTCGAATACAACATTTCATTCCATTAGATATTATTTACACCTGTTTACATTAATCCCACTTTTGCTTGCTACTTAGTTTTAATTTCCTAAAAATTACATAACAATACAATCAAATTTTTATTTTAAATTTAACTGTAGAGTTTCGATATATATTGAGCTTGTTTAAATATTGAGCTTGTTTAACATGTGTGTAATAATTTAGAAGTTATGATTAAGAGTTTATAAAATTAAACAAAACTAAATATAATGATTGCGAAAGAAAGGATAATTTTTAATACATTTTAGAAAAATATGTTTTCATTACACTTTAGAATGATTACTAATTCTTCAATGACAGGCATAAATTTTTCTACTGCTTACATATCTCTAAGAGAAATAAAAAAAACTATAGCCATTGTTATTTATGATAACATTCAACAAAACCTGCTAAAGATGCCTTCCCAAACAAAATAGATAGAACCAAAATTGTTGCATGCAGCTTAAAAATGGTGAATTTTGAATAAATGAAAAAGCATGTTGTAATTGTTGTGTCAAACACAAAGATTAATCTAGAGAATTTTAATGCATAATGGAAACATGTCTTTTAGGGAACTTTATCACAAATACGAACGTTTTTGTTCTTGTCAGATAGTAAAAACTGAACAATAAATTATTTGATGTAAATGTTACTGCAGTGCCATCATTATTTACGAAGTAAAGTTTTTCAGGAGAGATATATTTGAGATGTGAAAATTAATATCATCTATTCTCCGGTTCCAGGAACCTGCAGATGACGGTCTATCAAAAGAATGAGTACCAGAATATGTAAAAAAGACTCATTGTCAAGCACAAAAGGTACTTTGAAAACCTAAGAAAAATAGCACAGTTTATTATATAAGCCCTCGGTTTCTTACACACTTCAACTCTTTGAAAGAAGTACAAGACAACGAATTAATGCGGAGGAAAAAAACCTTACAAAAGATAGTGGATCTTTTAACAATAGTTATTCATCTCTTTCAGGAAAGTTTTCTTCCCAGAATGCCTTTCATTCTTTTGCTCACAAAACAAAATTGTTTGTTTCTTCTCAAAAATTATGGGAAGAAGGAAAATATTTAATTAGAGTCGATGACACACAATAAAACTAATGGTGCGCAAGAGCAAGAAAAGACAAAAGAGCCGGAAGAAACAAAAGAATTAAATTTAAACGAAGAAGAGGCTTCTAGAGGGAGTAAAAATATATCCACAAAAATCATTTGCATACCACAAAGATTTATATTTGTTTAAGGATCCAATAATCACAGGCTATTAATTCACGAGTAAACTGAGATTGATAAGCTAGTTCTATTTTTTTTAAACAAACAAAAACGTTTACAAATTCATTTCAATACATACCATCTATTTATCAATCAATCAATCATTTGATCGATCAATTAATCAATGCTTTACAATAACTTTTAAGTATAAAAATAGAAATTCATTGAATGTAAATTGAAACTATAATCCAATTGTAGGTACATTATGTCAATAATTTTTCTGAATTTTTGGTATTATTCGTTATAAAAATAATTGTTTTTAAATAAGTGAAATAAATTTAAAGCTTCTATTGGAAGAGAAAAAAAATATAGAATTGCCCTAATTTTTAAATGAGAATTTTAAATTTATAATTGATGAAAGCAGAATACAATAAACACTGGAATAATTACAATAAAAATTTAAAATTGAAATAAGTGAAATTTGAGAAAAACTTTCTTCTTACAAATTCTTAAACCCTAAATACAATTTTTATAAATGTAATTTACTTCTTTAAATAGTGTAGCAGGAGTTACATATGTTATTGTAAAGTAAATATTTTAGTACGATCTAGTTTGTGTATCATTTAAAATTATTTGATGCAATAAACACGTGCTTAAAATATATTTTCTTTTAAAACCATAAGAAACATTAAATGAAATCAATTGGACCTATATTAATTAAATTTTTGAATTGATGTAAAAGGTTTGCTATTTGTTTCCTACTGGTTTTATAAGACAAAATTAAGCGAACTTTTAATTTTAAGTATTTATATTTCCAGGTAATGAAATCACTAATGAAATAATAGTCTAGTAATTAACCAACAGCTTATAATAACTACTTACATTTTAGTAACTAGGATTTTACTACTCAAAAGAATGAAAAAATATTCGAAATTCATTAACGAATAATTTCAATAATAAAACAAGTTGATACTATCATTAAGAGTTAAATTTTGAGACAAATAAAAAAAACTTAGCTTTTATAACTATGTTTCGATATAATCTTTTGAAGAGAATCCAACACATAGAATTGAAATGAACTATTATATGTGAGTGAAATTTTAATCTGAATTGCACCTATTCACATCTGATAATGAGACTACTTATCAAAAAATGCAGATTTGTCTTATGAAACAAATTGAATGCAAAATTTAAAAATATTATCCCTTAATTTTTAGCTAATGACTCACATATTTTTCTATAATCAATAAATTAAAGCTATTCAGTTTTCATTAAAAATTGATACAATATTAACGTAATGAATTTTACGGAAATCTTTAAAAACATTTTAAATTTTACAATAAATTTATCATTTTCTTTACAAAATAAACATCGTTTGTTAGATCCCTTACAAAATAATAGCTTATATTATTCTCTTTCTCTTCTTCATTTTGTTGCCTAAAATATGTTTATGGTTTTTAATTTATAATCGTATCCAAATATTATTCAACATCTTTATTGATTAAAATCGTTACTTCAGAATGATTATGATTATTTTCCTGTATGAAGTATTTCTGGCGAGGATTATTTTATGAGTCTTTTAAAACTAGTATTATGTGCGATAAATCGTCAAAATGGACGTTCTCTACTACGTTCCGACCATTAGAGCAAACAAATGTTCTCTCAAATACAAAACAGACATTTAAAAGCTCGAAAAAGAGGATAGTCCCGAGCTATTTAGGAAAGAAGGCATACATCCATACGTCCGAAGACCCCGGGAGGAAAAGCAGCTTCATTTCTGATGCTCCCATTGTATTACGAAAACAATCATACTTAGGAGGGCCATTACTGCTCTGGAAATGGCCACTTTGGCTGTCATTGAGAGCCTTGATGAAAACGCTTCTCGACTCCGATATTTGAAAAGTTGGGTTAAACGTCACTTCGCTGAAGTTTGTTGGAAATGACTCAGAGTGAGCACACATTTCGCCCAGGCAACTTTCGAAGGGGAGATATTGTCGCCTACAGATTTCCCCTGTGCTGCGAAGCAATTTTGAAGGAGTTTCATTTCGTGAGTTATTTGATACCCCTCAGGATTCAATACGCAGGGAAGCTGTGATTCGATGCGAAGAAACTTTTGCGCTTCTTTTGTAGATGAAAAGTTTTATGTCTGAATTTATTGCTAACATAATACTATGAATACTTGGGGAAACTCAACAATGGGAAAACACTTTGTACGAAGATGAAGGAACGGAAAGAGTAAGTTTTCAATATATATATTATGCTTCTATACCTGAAAAGATGCAATTAAAAGTATGCTGGACAAAATAGTAGGCAATCTTTTATATCGAAAAGTAAATAATATCTCAGAGTTTTAAGAATCCCTTAGTATTTAATATTAAGCAAAATAAATTCTCAAATATACACATGTTTATTATCATTTACTTATATATATATATATATATATATATATATATATATATATATATATATATATATATATATATATATAAAGCAATAAATACAATATATAGAAAATAGAAAGCGAATAGAAAATACAATATCTACCAACTAACATTATAGGGAATCAAATTAGTACAAAAGCAGCTATTGAGAGAAATGCCCATATAAAGAAAATAAAATGTAATTTAAAGAGCAATAAAAATTAAAGAGGAGACTTTACAATTCAATACCAAAAAGACATTAATAAGAACAATATAATACAAATAGGGAAAAAGGCATAGGGACCACGTCTTCATCAGGAGGGAGATGGTCAACTATGCAAATAGGAAACTCTTTTCTGACCAGCACGTATTAGCATTATATTGTTTTTCTTGATTTTGTCTTTTTGGTATTGAATTATAAAGTCTCCTCTTTGATTTTTCTTGCTCTTGAAATTGCATCTTATTATATATATATATATATAAATTATATAAAATTATATATATATATATATATATATATAATTTTACTCAATTTTTTTCATCTTTTTTTGATTAATAAAATAAGCTTTTTCATTTATTATTGTCTAAAAAAGCTAAATTTCCTAATAATACAGAGAAAAAACTTACATTTTAACTGTTGTAAATAATTTGAATGAGCAAGAAACTTTTCTTAAGAATAATACATTGTAAGCATAAATTCATCTACGAAATATAATAATATATTTGAATTTCATCTCAACATATTAAGATATACATTTTTTATAACACTTTTTATTTACACATAAGCGTAATCTCTTAAGAAAATGAAGCATCTTAGATTTTATAGCTTATACTTCAATAATAAAAATATTTAGTACAAAAGTCAGAAAATAATTTTTTTTGCAGTTTTACATGAATTAGTAAAAACATGGAAGTGTTTTCATTTTTCTTTTATGAAGCAAAAACGATGTCATTAATATTATTCGTGAAAACGAATCAGTGCTCATCTCATTTTGAAAAAATGATAAAACTGTTATCTGCACAAAATGCCACTTGATTGATTAAAAATTAAAATTAATTAAGTGTGACAAAATGTGAGATATGTGTCATGTTTATAAAAAAAAACGAAGATTTTCCCTTTTTTCTTCGCAGAATCTTCAAACCTGATTAATGAATTATTTTGAAGGTAGATGACACTACGATAGGAAACTGCAGCAAGATTTTGAACAACACAGAGATAAAACAAAGTTTATGTGAAGAAGAAAAATAATTAATAGCTATTTTCTAAGCTTTTGATGCACGAAATAAAAATGCATGCACATGAAAAGCTTATAGAAAATAACTAAAAAGAACTTCATTAAAAGTTAAATATCCTTTCAGAAAATGCTTAAAACACTGTAATCCACCTCTACGCTAAAAGTTTCATACATATATTATTCTACTTTCTTGCTTTTTAATTTTAAAATAACATTTTATTGAAATATGTGCTTTGGTATTTCTTAAAATTATAACGTTAAAACAATTTAAAATTTTTTTCTTAACTTTTCTGATTAAAAAAGTTTTGCTGAATCTTATAAATAGGTAAAATTTTAAAATCTGATTGCATAAGTTTCTATAATAATAATTTACAGAATATTACATAACACACATAATTGAAGAAAGTTTTAAGGTTTATAATATTCTAGGAATTTTCAGATTCTCTTGGAAATTAAGTCAATGTTTTTTCAATTATTTATAGGCTTATGTTACTTTTTAAATAAAAAAAAATAGTGCAGATATTTTGGATTTCTGTTATTTTGATTTCAGCAATAATATAGCCATTTTGGTTTGGGATGTCATTCAAAGATCTTTTTTTTATTTTGCACATGGTTTTCTTGATCTGTATCTAACTCAACGGTCACTTTTTGCAAACGAAGGGCATTTAGACCAGGAAAAACGTGTTAAAAATGGATTCCGAACCACTACAGATGTTCGAAACCAAGGTGGGATGTGAACCCATGAACTATTGAAACGAAGGTAAGAGCACTAGCCATTTGGTACCAGCTTGGCATTTTGCCTATGAATACTAATTAGATCCTGATGAAATCTAATTAGCACTCATATGCAAACTTTAGTCTATATTAGGTTTGCACAGAGGGCTGATAAAAGTTTAAAGTAAATTCCAGCTCAGTGTATCGAACTCTTGAACCGAAGGTCAGAACACTAACAATTTGATTTCCAGCACGGTTCAGAGATTTTGGAACTTTCTTTAAGCATTAATTATGTGCATAGATTAGATACATATAGCCAACGGAAAATGCGTCGATAACATTAGTAGGGGGTTGTGGGTTCGATATGACCAAGCTTCCCTGCTGAAGAACCTAAAACTAAATTCAGTGACACGATAGCTCGCTCGTATGGGGCCAAGTGGCCATATCTGTTTTCATGATCAAGGGTCCTAGGGTGTTAGGCATATCTGTCAGTTAGGTGGTCATTTCGAGAGGATTAATTAACAATAAAAATTCTTGTTAAATCAAGCATTTCTTCACTGATGGATACAAAGGTACCTATTCAGAAGTCAATTTAATCATTTGAACGTGAATCAAAATCACAGGGCTGTTGGCTGTATTTAGTGGATTCAGTCTTCAGAAATAGGATTCTGAAAGGGGGTGCTCCAACCTAATTTTAACTTGCGAATTAAAACATAATTGTGTTTATGCAAACAAGAAGGCTTTTATATTAATTGATTTGTGCAAATCATCGTAAACAGGTGCGATTCCTTGGTGTCAATTTCTTGATTTCCGTGCATTCAGCTGTAAAGCTTCAGAATATGTAACAAAGCATCCCTCTGAAACGTCTGCCAAACAGAGGCTTCGGTGTTAATTTCACTCCCGCATAAATTGCGAGCAACAAGATTAGCGGCGGGGGATATTTACATATCTAATGGAATGCGTTGATTAATAGTGGGAGTCTTATTAAGCCCTGTCACCTGACACCCCTCTTTTCACGCAAAATCGATTCACCCTCTCTCAGGTCATCTGTCTAATCACTCTTATTAGATTTGTCACATTTTCAGAATGTCTGAAATAATAAATATCTTATCATGATTTATGGGGATAAAGATTTGAATAATTATATCATTAATAAAGATTGAAATTAATAGAAAAAATACCGAATACTGATTTATAGACGAGGATTAAAGTCAAAATTTATGGATGTAAAATAGTGTATTGGTTAAATTATGTGCATGGTGTACATTTTAAAATATTAAAATTACAAATAATTAATAAATTATTAGAAAATTGACATATGAAATAAGATAACTTTATTAAAATACATGCTTTGGTGATTTATTTTAGCTTGGTATTATTGTATGTAAAATTTGTAAAAGTATTAAAAAAAGCTTCATCTTTACATTATTTATATATTCTATAAAAATATAACAGAAAAATTTGTATTTAAATTATTTGTTTTTCACGGAAAAAGTATCAGAATGTTGATAAGCACTAAGTAACTTAAGGTCGTAATAACCAATGCGGTTATTAAGTTATTCTTATCTATGTCATATAACAACGACGGGCAAAAGAAGTTATCATTAAAATTTTAGGTTTATTTTATTCATTATTTCATGTATAATGCGCATGTGCACAAATAGCATTGCCAATCCACATGCTGTTATATATGTATATATACCCAATATATAAAATGTAATTGGATTTGAAGTCATATACTGTTAATGCTTCTTCTATTTCAATCAATTTACGTTCCACTTACCATCGCTGAGTTTTTGGTTTTGCGGTTTGCTGCATATGCTTGTTTTTCTATTCATAAAAAGTAAGGAAATTATAATTTTAAAATTATTAAAAGTATAACTTTTCAGAGTACCCCAATTTTAAGATAGCTAGTTTACTGAAGAATAATTATATTAACAAATGTGCATTTATTATAGATGCTTTTCATTTTAATTAATTTTACTGTCGAAGCTTTGAAATTATTTTTAGTAATTGCTGTCTTACAAGGGATTTTAAAGTATGATCACATCAAAAAAATATTTGAATGATTGAAGTTATACCCATGATTCTTTATTATTTAAAACAGGATTGTGTTTATTGTTATACTCATTTTTCTCTTAATCTTCATTTCTCTTAATCTTCATCATTTTTCTCTTAATCTTAAATTCATTTGATCTCTTAATCATTTATTATCACACGAAATCACAATATTTAATTCATTTTAAAAAAATTTCAATTTTTATAGTGTTTTGGTTTCTCTAAACATGTGTATAATATCATACAGGTAATTGGTTGTGAAAATAAATGGAAATATTTGAAATTAAAAATAAGCTTTTTAAAAGTTAAAAATGGTTGTAAGAAAGTTAAAAATAACTTTAAATAAAGTTTTTATTAATACCCTATGATGTTGAGGATAATTAATATAAAAATAATGTTTACCAGCATATATTAAAATAAATTTTAAATAATAAAAAAAATTGTAATAATCACTTTTGGAATCCTTGAAATTATAGTTAATAATTTATTTACTAAACTGCATTTGCGCAGTTAATTATCAGTATGAGATAGTCAAATGATCAATAAAAACTGAATAATTTTTCAAACAATTAACTTCCTTTTATTTTTCTCTTGGTTTCGTTTTAAAAAGAGATCTTGAATTGAAATTATACAAGAAGTTATATAAATAGAAATTGAATCATTTTTCTCTCAACTTCTTACCACACAACTAAAATTATAAATAACAAATTCTATAATTGTTCAAAAATTATTTAAACATAAATATTCTTTCGCGAAATTAATTGTTTTATGTCCTTTATAAAATTGCAAATAAAGCTGCAGGTTGGGTACGAAAAATTCACCATAGATTGTTTATCTGCAGGATTTCTCATAGTATTGGTATTCAGGTGTTTCAAGAAAAGGAAATTAGAAAATATTCCCTAACACCTACAACGGATGATGAACTACATGCAAAAATCAGCACAGTGTCCAACTCCTGCTGTTTGACAGTGGCTGAGAAAGAATTTGAAACTTTTGTTCAAAATATCATGGTTACACGAAATCTTTTGTACACCTCTGTTTAACATGTTAAAGTATAAAATTTAGTTTACTCGAAATTTTATCTTACTAACAGTCACTAAAAATTCGATGTATTTATTAATTTTAAAGAATATTGATTTGAATATCCTTCTAAATTAGAGCTGTAATAACACTTATTGGCAAAGAAACTTAAGAAAAGGAAAATCAAAGTTATAGGTTATGTCTACCAAATTATATTGTAAAGCATTTCTGTCTTCTTATTTCTGCTAACCGAAATCACTAAACATAGCCAACAGCTTCGTACTTTTGAGCTACAGTCAAATGAAGTAGTTTACATTTGAGTTCTCATCCTTCTCTTAAGATTACACGTTACCAATGGCAGGACATTAGACCCTAACGAGTTTTTAACCTAAGATTCTATCTGTACAACGAACTTTGTCTGTGTATTTTCTCTTAAGATTACACCTTACCAATAGAGGGACATTACACCCTAAAGAGTTTTTAACATAAGATTCAATCTGTACAACGAAATTTGTCTGGGTATCGAATCTACTACAATAATGTCTTTCCCCACAAGGTCCTAATAAATTGAATTGTACAAATACATATTATAAATTTAAGTATTTTAGCTTCTGAATTCCAATATGTATTTCTAGAAATGGATTTCCTCCGATGTATAAGCTTCTGTAGTGTCCTTAGTACTTCTTAAAGCCAAAATGCAACTTTTATTTATTTTAATAATAATAATAAAAAAAAACATAGTTAAAAATAAAAATAAAACTAATGACTGAATAATTCAAAATGAGGAATTGGAATTTTTAGTGATATTCCTTTTAGGAATTCAAAATGCTTTATATCAACAAACAAAATGGCTTCTAAATATTATAGCATTGAGACTCTTGCCTCAATGACTCGCATTTAATGCGCATGTCGGATAATCGGTCTCCAGAGCTTCTGTAATATAAATCATGCGAAGCAAATGTCGGAAGCGACCATCGATCTTAGCTGTCAACCGTGAAGTGAGGACAATATTGCAATGCGTTATTCCGTTTCTTAATGTACGCGGCAAGCACTTGGCAACACAACTTTATTTAATTAGCACCGTGATCGATTTGTTACTATTGTGCTTATATATAACATGTTACTTACAAGAGTTTATTAAGAAGTTTAGGAGATTTTGTAAAAATCTGAGTTTATGCCATTAATTTATTTTTGTTGTTCTTACATTTTACTAAATACATTCCTTCATTGGTTAGTTATTTCTCAAATTAAGCAAACTAATCAATTTTAGATTTAAATTATCACTTAAATTATTTCTTATTTAATTCTACATAATATTTTATTATATTTGCCAGAAAATTAGAATAAAGTTGAAAAGTATATATATATATATATATATATATATATATATATATATATATATATATATATATATATATATATATATATATATGAGTTTTAATAACACAATAATAATGGGGCTTATTCTGACAAGATTGTAAACTAAACTTATTTAAATTTTTTATTTGGCAACTAGCTGAAAAAAATAAACATATTTTTTTTTGTTTCTACGATGTGAAAGCTAGCAAATGGTATTATTTCTTTCCGGTGAAGATAAATTATCTGTAATAAAGTATTAGGTTGGGGGAAAAGAAATCCATTATTTTCATGTGAACTTTATGTAACTTCTTTTGGATTCACTTTGTAAAAAGGTTTAAAACAGTTTTCATGTAGATTTTTAGGTCTTGCGCGTTACTACTGCTGACTTGTGGTCAACTTCGAATTTTTGATATTTTACAGCAGTTTTCGACGATGCTATATCCACATGCGAGGTGCATCTCTAACATCAAAAATACCCGAACGGAATCGACGAAACACAAATTGTACGTAACTGGTTGTTACAGTCTTATATAGGACGATAAACACCTTTCACAATTTTAGCCACCCGGCTATCTTTTTCGCCGTTACAAGAGAAAAACGAAAATGTATCGAATTTTATGTTTGTTGTCTTCCATTTTTAAAACCTTGTACTCGTAACTGTATCAAACAAACAAAAAATTTCAAGAGGATATTTTAGTGTCAAATGTCACCTTTCCAACGAGCATAAATCTGAAATTGTTTGATATATACCTCACGAGATATCGATCACTACAGACATCTACTGAAAAAATAATGTATTACTTTTTCCCCAAACCAATATTTAATTCAATTAAATGTTTTTCACAAACTGTTCAAAAGTTTTCTTGAATTTAAAACACAATATACGAAAATGTGTGTATTTGACAGAAATTCTCAAATGGTAAATAGATTTTTACATTTTTTGTATCAAAAACTTAGATCAGTAAATTATTGATAACTAGTGGACTTGTTTGTATTTGTTATTGTACATAGTCGCGATGCGTTTGTACGTATATGTAATTTGTTCAATTTTTTCTTTTACCGTTTTTTGTAAGTGGCAAGAATGTTTTTGTATTTTTATTTATAAACAACACATTTGTAAACTACTTCTCAAAAAAATTTAATTTTCAGACGTTTACTGCTGTTTGTTTTCATGCATTTTTTTATTTATTTTGTTCATTCAAATATTTAAATGTTGGTCAAGTCAAACTTGGAGTTATATTGAATTTGATTTGAGAAAAGAAATAACGAAAAACTCTTGAAATGAATGTTTTTGTTCCGATTCCGTTAATTCTAAATATAAGTTTCAATTTCGATTTCATTGACGGAGAGTGAATTTTTATAGTAATTATTGGTCTTAAGACACTTTTAATTAATATGAGTTTCGAAAATAATTATAACAAGATTAAGATATAGTGTTAAACATAAAATTATTAATTCAGATGAAGCAAATGTTGATTTATTCGCAAAGAAACTCAGAAATTTAACCAATGAAATATCGAATATTTTCGATGTATCATTATGTATATTGTATATGGGGAAAAGATATTGAAACATACATTGAAGAAACTAAAACACTTTAAATTAATTTTGGTGAACTTTATTTGCTTTCAGAACGTAGAAACCGGAACACTTCACCTCTCAATAATATAAATTTAAGTTCATCAACTAACACTGAAACACAATTTATGATTGTAAGATTAACTCAATTATTGTTAGACTTTTAATGAGTTAATCATGTTTAATGAGTACATTAAGTGTTTAATGAGTTAATGTAGAAGAAAGACTTTCATTTTTGGATTTGTTCGATGTCAATGTTGATTCTAACAATAAACTGTCAGATGCTCAAAAACTTCAATATTTCAAAAGCTCTTGTAAATCCAATGGTCTTAAAAAATTATTCACGCAATTCCCATAAAAGATTTAAATTGTAAATTAGCTTGAGATTTGTTTATTCAAACAAAAGAACTTAAGTAACATATTACAGATTATCCTCATTCAATTTTACAGCTTGTAGATGACATTAATGAATGCATATGATCTTTAAATGTTTTAGCTCAAAAGATAGATGGGTTTGCAGATACATTGATTACTTATTTAATAGTTAAAAAATTAGATAAAAATATTCACATGAATGGTATGAACGTCAATTAAGTGGTAAGGAATTTAGGAACTCTAAATAATTTATTTTTTTAAAAGAACACGCTAGACCACTTCAAAACAGTAAAGTTAATTTTAAATAATTTAACAAACCAATTTCTAAAGTCATTTCTCTATTCATAATTAATAAATATCATAATTAGTGGAAGTGTGAATAACTCTTAAAATTGCCTAGTTTTAAAAGATTTAAATTTTCAAAATCAAATAAATTGTGTTTTAATTGTTTTTTTTAGCATGCACAGTGTTAAGTATGGTAAGAGGGCAAGTAAATACAAAACTTGCCAACATAAGCATAATTCGCTATTACATTTTCAAATGATTCTGCTGCACATTCTAAAAGAGTAATAGAGCCAATGTCTGAATTTACCTAAATAATTTTTGAATATAAATAGCATAAGATATTTTACTTACAATACAATAATGAAAATATAAAAGATATCCTTTCAAAATGTCAATATATTCCTTTTAAATTTATAGTATTTGCATAATTTATTAAGATTGGTTAATTAAAACCACTTGTATGTTCTCACCTCGTCAATATCTGTGCAGATGGTGCCATTTCCAGAAAAGCCTGGGGGACAGGGTCCACAGATGTATCCTGGAGCATTATCCATGTTCACGCATTGCACCCCTTGCCAGCAAGGATTTTCTGAGCAGCGATTGGCAGGCTTACAAGTCAATCCGTTGCCTGTGAAGCCGGGTGGACAAGGCCCACACTGGTAGCCATTTTCTGTATCGTAACACCTCACATCTATGTAAATGAGTAATAAAATTAATATGCATTCTATCAGCAGTCTATTTTTGAACACATTTATAAAAATAAGCTAAAACTATATGCATATGGAATTTAAATACAGATTTTATAATGGTAATTGTATTTTATTAAAGTATGGAACTATATATTGCTTTGTTTTGCCATTATTTTTTTCAGTATCTCTATATTATGACTCCATCTGATGGTTTCCGAAAGTTTTTATAAATCTTCGTTCTAAATCTTGAAACATAAAAATAAAATTGATTATGATACGTGCGATCATCCTCACACTAAAGTTCTTACTTTGGAATTTTAATGTTAATGGATTTTGAGTTATTATTAAAAAATAAACATTCATTATATTAAAGTCAGTGCATAAACGTTGAGATAAAAATAATAATTTTCTAAGAATTTTTATTAGTTGTAAAATTAAGAGCCAGATTAATTAAGTTTGTACACTGAATTCCAAGTTTTATAGAAAACATTTACCTTTATATTAAGTGTAATTCTCTTAGAAATGTATTTTTCGTAAGTATGAAAGTCATTAACAGATAGTTAAGTCTATAAAAAAATTTGAAAGAGTGTGTTGGATTTTCTGTACTTATAGCACATTATTATTTCTGCACAAATACTTAATACAATTATAATAATTACTAATACTTAACAGATAATTTAGAATACAGTTTACAACAAATACATTAATGCCAAATAGTTTTAGTTATGTAATGTTTGCCAAAGGAAGAAACATCGATTACAAATGGATGGGAATAAAAGTATTTATTTAAATGGTAATAAAGAAAAAATGCTTTTGTGAAGACTCATAGCTTTGCTCATACCACCCCAGAGGTATTAAATCGGATCATGGAGGACATTGCGACCCAACGTATTTTACGTGCCCCAGTCGCCATTAGTGAACACAACGGATCTTAAGCTAAGCCGGGATTCGAACTCATCAATTTTTGCTAACGAGAACGACACCATAACCAACCAGGCCACCACGGCCCTTATAAGGAAGCTTATTAAATTTATACGTAAAATAATTGACATATTTTCATTAAAGCACTGCGTAGCATACCATTTGTTTTGTAAATACCATCTGCTAGCGTTATTTAATTAATTTTTTTCTCATTTTTTTTCATAAATATCGTCTATGTGAGCTATTAATTGAACATAAGTTTCCTTTCAAGTAAAGATTAGAGTGTCATGTTATGTAAAACTTATATATTATAAAGCAATATAAATGTTACTTTTAATGTGTTCTTTGTGATTCTATGTGGTGTTTTACTCTACCGAAAATTGAGGGAAATGATAAAACTAATCAGGATACTATGTTTCACGGTTATTTGAAATATTTTTTCCCACAAAAACGAACTGGACAGGGTGGTCCAACTCATTGATCGCAAAACCACTCAATATTATGCCACTGAAATAATATCTATCTAAAGGTATTCGTAAAGGGAATTGTGCTTACAGAAGGTAAGTGTCAAATGTTGACGACTTTAAAGTTAGGATTTCATCGACAACTACTTCTGTATGTGCCAATATGCTTGTCCGTACATGGTACTAAATCGATTACAGTCTTAATATTCTCGATTAAAAGAGCGAGTGACGTGACAAAGCCTATTGTCAAGGACTGCAAAACATTTGAGTTCATCTAATTATTAGCGTTATCAATTTAAATTTATTTATTACTTTATGAATTGTTCAATATCAAAGTTATTACATTTTCTAGGTAGACTATATTAGTTGATTCATTTGCTCAATGGCTAATCACTTATAATTATTCTAATATGTGGTTATCAAATCACAATAATCCTAAGATAGGAGCCAAGAAAACTGTTGGTAGCAGTCAAATTAGTTCACGTGCTCAAAAATAGCCACTGAGTGATTAATTAATTATATTAATTTCATTTCAGACATGATTTTATGTACAATTTTTACGCTGAAGTACCATAAACTCTTCTCAAAATTGAATAAAAATAATGTTTATCAATGAATACAATCATCTTTACATAGAAATCATCATTCTTATAAATGCACAAAATGAACACAACCTTTTCCCTTTTCATGTGAATGATATCAAGAGCTGACACTTCATAGTAGATTGCTAACAGCCGAGATTTTTAACACTCATTTAGCATTTCCCACTGGAAAGATTTCTCATGGGTAGTAGAAGGTGTTCATACTTCGTAAAGAAGGAAACCAAGTCACGCAAACACATATCAAGTAAAATATGCTAATGGAAACTTGAAACACAATTGCCATCACCCATTTTTTCATAGTGAGTAAGAACGAATGCATGCGGAACGTTAAGTTCCGAGAAGTTCAAATATTATGCCACGATAATTCTTTTTAAAATAATAGACACTGCATAGAGAACATTAAAATTTAACTACCATAGTAAGTTATTTGAAAATTTAATGATTGTATATTTCAAAAATCAGTTTATAGACAATGGATTGTATTCTCGTGTTGCTAGAAAGGTAATCCGGGAAACCATCTTGGTATCTCTATCAGTTGTACCAGTAAAACAGAAACGCAACGTCAATTCCTAATGGCTCAACAGTGTTGTTGCAACAGTTGTGTAGTTGCAACAGCATATTTTCCTGCACTAAGTCTAGAGTTGGTCTCTCTTAAACTAAATTGAAAAGACCGGAGGCGAATCTTCGCCTAGTAATTTTGTGATTGGTAAAAGAAAGAGGTTTCTTATAGACCGAATGGAAGAATATTTGATATGCCAGCCTCAGAAATATCATTTCACAAGAAGAACAATGCTGCCACGTTCTATTTAACGAGCTCTAGTAGTTATTAATGAACATGAAGAATCTTCCGTTACGTAGTTATTCGATTTCACTACATTAGATAAGGAGAACATTGCTTTAACCAGCTAGGCCATTGCGCTCGCTAGGAGTGACTGGTATCGAGTGTCCAACCTTCTATTCCAAACAACGTTGTTTTACCACTAGTTAAAGTAAATTTAGAAATATAAACCATCATTGACACACACGGAAAGAAAGCAAACAATTGCGAAAATTGCTTATTTATAATTAACTTCAAGTCTTCATTATTCCTATAGACGCTTTCTCTGAGCACATTCTTTATAAGCGATCCACATAATAGAACTAAACACATTTAAGTGAAGAAAAAATATCCTTTCAACTAAAACATATTTCTTTCTTTGTTTTCCTTATTATTTCTCAGAAATAGCGCCAAGAATTCAATAAGTCACTAATTGGAAAGAAGAAAAAAAAAAACGCCATGTAACAAAACAATCTTTTCTGAAGTGAGTAGTGAGATTAATCCTTAATAATAGATAAATCTCCAAAGTTTTCAGCTCCGAACATTTTTGGAATTAATGGGATTATATCCACATAAGTGCTGAATAAACAGAAAGAGGAAAAAAACTACATGTGGGGGAGCTGTTTTTCTTTTATAATACACCATAATCTCGCAATCTTTACAGTACCTTCGTAGAACTCGAGTATAAGAAGGGGAGAGTTTGTTATTTATTTCATTTTGTATTTCCAGACCTTTCCCTTTCCTGTTTTGTGAAAGAAAGAATACCTGAAAAGAGTTTTCCCAAAGAAAGCAGGAACTAGAAATGGATATCTGGATTTCTTTTCTTCTATTACAGAACCATATTCTTATATTTTTTTCTTTTTTCGTTTATTTATATATTTTTTTTTATTCAAACTTTAGTACTTGAATAGAAATACCAAACACTAAATTCAAATGAATAATAAAAGTAATTTTGTGATTTGTAAAAGGAAGAGGTTTCTTATATTTGCGAAAAAAATTTTTAATAAATTTAGTTTGAACTATGTATATTTTAATTAAAATATACATTTTTTAAATGTATCACATTTTTAATCGGTTGAAAATGTGATTTATTTTATTTCTTTCTTTTATTAATAATTGAAACGGACAATAATTATATCTAATTATGGTCTGTTTCAATTATTTGAAATTTATTATGATTTTATTAATAAATAACTTTCTTTGAAATAATCCATACATGTAATAGAATATTGTTATTTCCAACTACTTAAAATATTTTATTTATTTATTTTAATAATAATTGAAACAGACCATAAATATATGTAATAATGGTCTGTTTCAATTATTTGAAATTTATTATGATTTTATTAATAAATAACTTTTTTTTGAAAAAATCCATACATGTAATAGGATAATGTTATTTCACACTACTGAAAACTATGCTTTATTTGAATTATATTGTAAATTAATTTACTATCATTTTATAAAATAAATTTTAAAAAATCCCTGTAATTAACCAGAATTGGGTGGTATTTTAAACTGTTTAAAAAATTATGCTTCATTTGAATTATTTGATATTTATATTTATTATGACTACCTTAATAAATAACTTTTGATAATCTTTATTATGTAACAAGAGACTGGTATTTCAAAGTATTTAAAGTTGTAATTGTATTATCTGAATATTTACTGTCTTTCATTGAGATAATAAATTTCAGATAATCCAAATGATGTGGCATGCTATAGGTAATTTAAATTGCATAACATTAAGCTTTATATAAATTATGAAATTTACTTATTATTTCATTGAAAAATAAACCTAATATTCAGATAATGTATCAAGGCAATGATAGTTCAAACTATTTAAAATAATGCTTTATTTGAATTGTCTGAAATTTATCCATTGACATTTATTTTCAATGGAAAACAGATACGAAACTTTATATTAAGTAAATTTGCATGTATAATTAATCATCATCGAAAGTCATTAAGTTTATTATAAAATTAAGTTATTTATTTTCAATAAAGAATAATAAATCTATATTTTTCTTCTATCGTATATTTAATATATAAATGGAACAAAAATTTACTAATACAGCAATTTTTGTAAGTCTATTTATGGTTTATTTTATTTTTATTAGCAATATTTTATTTTAAGTATATATTTTCAATTTCTCAACTCCTATCCAAGTTATTTAGCATTTTGATAAGCAAAGAAGTGAAAATAAATCCTGTAATGTGTACATCATTTAAGAAAGTCGGTAGCAATTCCGTAAACATTCAAAACTGAGAAACATAACAGAAATGTTTGAATTTTTTGTCAATTGAATTTTTTGAGAGGATAAGGGAATACTGTAATTAAATAATTTATTTCAAACAATTCATTCTGAAAGAAAGCATTTTAATCCACCCTGATTTCGCACATTTAAGAGAAAAAAATGGGTAACACTGCAAGAAAAGCCATAAAACTTAAAATAGCTTATCAAAAATAAAATCCACTTTTACATACTCCTTTTTCCTTGAGAAATATTTTAATTTAAAGGATTAATGCGATTAAATGAGAAAGATTAGTCATAAATATATCAAAAAAACCTGTTTCAAATGGATTACTTAAAAGTTTAGAAGAAATTTCAAAAGTATGTTGTGTTTTGAATTAAATTAAAATTATTTTATAAAACATGTGAACTTCTGTTACTAAAATTTTCAATATCATCTGTAACATAAAAAAATATATATTTACTAAATAAGAACTCTGCTAGATAATGATTTTTTTTTTGTGTATTAAGGAATAGAAGAATATTAGATTGAAAATCTTTGATTTTTTACTATTAAAGTTTCTATATATTTGCATATTAGTCCATGAAGAAATTCTAGAAAAATTAAAGAACCAAAATAAATTTTAAGATTCCTTTGACTTAATTGTGTGAGAGAATCTATAACACTGATTCGATTCTATTTTATTATGTTTATTAATAATTAATTATATATATATATATATATATATATATATATATATATAT
>JAPDSC010080277.1:168065-180705 GCA_026290005.1 Latrodectus geometricus
ATTGCCCGAAAAATAGGTGGGTCTTCGAAAGTTTGAAGCAGAGACCAAGCGTAAGACCCCTAGACTTCGCCTACCACTCCCAGAGATATCATTTCACATGGAGGACATTGCCACCATGATATAGTTAACGTGCACCAGCTGCCATTAATGAACACTCTAATATTCTGTCGGATCGGGATTCGATTTCACTACTTATAGATGATGAGAATGAACACCCTAACCAACCAGTCTACCGTGGCCTGTATCCTACATTAACTTGAATCTAAAAGAATGTAATGATTAAATGACCTGTTAAAAATTATACACCATGAGTGATAAAATATACGGTGATATCATTTACTCCAAAATGAAAGAATCTGAGCAATTTTCATTGAAATGGGTGTTTTTAAATACTAGCTGATGAATATAATTATAATTACTTCTATGGCAGCCAGATATGATAATTTATTCGCTAAAATTGAAATTCGACTAGTGATAAATAGAATTTTCTCGAGACGAGAAAGCAATTGCAGTACAGAAATGGCAACATAATCTTTCACAGCAATATGTAAAGTCTATAATTCAGTTGTAGTTCTTAATAAAGTTTACCTTGGTGTACTTTTTATTACCTTCTGATAAATAATTGACTGATTTTTCGAATCATCCAACATTCGAACAGCTTAATATTGTGACATATGTACAAAAGTTGTCTATTAATTGCAGAGAAAAATTAATTTATTTGACTGCTCTTAGTAATAAATGATTGTCTGATTTTAGAATCATGCGATATTTTCAAATAGACACATATATTATAAGATATCTTCAACAGTTATCTAACGATTTCCCAATTCCAGAGAAAAATTCATTGTTTTCACAGCTCGTTATAAATTATGTTTTCTTTTTTAGTGATAAATACAGTCAGATTTTCAAACCATACAATAATTTAGAATTGTCAAATACAGCGGTCGACAAACTGTGGCTCCCAAGCCAAATAGGGATCTTTAGCTCTTTGGCTGTGGCTCTTCCACAAAATCACATTCACAGGAACTTTATGTAAAAATAAACAAAACTTGAATATACTACACAAAGGCAACCATATTTTAAATGTGTATGAAAACAACAGACACGTATTTCTTAGAGTTATTCTTGGGAAAACATTTTGCATCGCTATTTCTGAGCTTTGATTGCATTGATTATATTAGGTTGGGGAAAAGGAAATCAATTATTTTTGAGTGAACTTCAAGGATTTATTTACATGTTTTTGATTAACTTAGTGCAAATGATTTCAAACTGTTTTGTAACTAATATTTAGCTTCTGGACTGTAACATCCTGGTCAACTTCGGACATTTTTATGACTTTATCAATATTTTCATCAATGGGCAAGTCTTTAAAATCAAATATATCTGAATGGAATCGAAAAAACAAAAGGACACGTAATTGGCTATTACAGTAATCACAAATCATAAACAGCATTCCCTATTTTTAACTGCCTGACTTTTAATTTCACCTTTATCATAGAAAGATTCTGAATGTTGACTTCCATTTTTTAACACACTGTTCCTTAAAAAGAATAAACAAAAAAAAATTTCTTAGTGTGAAATGTGATCTTTGCAGAGAGCATAAATCAAAAGTTGTATGATCAATATTGAACAGGGTATCAAACACTACAATCATCAACCGAAAAAAAAGTAGATTTATTGTTCCTTAAACTAATATATCAAATTGTGCTGTCATAACATTGGTCATATTTTAACTAATGAAACACTTTGAACTAACAATTCATATTCAATAACTTGAATAATAATGATAGAAGAGAAAAACGATTCCAAGTATATATTACGTTCATTATTTCTTGATAAAAAAACTCTCCAATTTTCGAAGCATCCAATATTTTCGAATAATTCAATGTAATCTTAAATCTATAAGTGTTCTCCAATTAAATGCCAATTGCTGAGAAAAAATTCATAGATCTGACAATTCAAATAAATGTAATGTTTACTATTTTCTGATAAAATATTATATTATTTTATCAGGAACGAAAGTATCTTAAAAGATATTTTTGAATAGTTCAACAAAATAGCTCTGCATCAGCTATCCTATTATCTACCAGTTAAAATAAGTTTCTAGTGGGACGACATTTAGTACACATATTACGTTTATTGAAAAAATTCATTGTTTTGGTAATTAGTTTGTGTTATATTTTTTATAGCCGGATAAGTTATTGTCAAATTTTCAAAATTATTAATAATTTTCAATCATTGCTTCTTGACTTACAACATTCTGTCTCTTACACACACTAGATCAAATAATCTACCATAGCATGATTGTAAATAATTGGAGCCACGGTGGTCTGGTTTGTTAGGGCATCATTGTCATTACCAAACGGGGGTGAGTTCGAATCCCGGCTTAGCCGATCGTGTTCACTAAAGGTGACTGGGGCACGTTAAATCCATCGGGTCGCGATGTTCTCCACGTTCCCATTATAAATTAATACCTCTGGGGGTGGTTGGAGCCAGGCTTTGGGTCTTCACTGGTTTCAATCTCTTAATTGGAAGATTCAGGTGGTGCTGCCATCTATGAGCCAAAAGTCGTACTTCCACCTTCGTATGAGGGTGCTCTATTAAAAAAAAAAGGAGGACGCTCCCTCTTTGACTTCATTCGCCTAGTCTCTCTGACGGGCGGGCTTGGCGTTGTCAAGTGTCATTAACAACAACAACAACAAATAATAACATGAATGCAAATGATTAAGAAATTGTCTAGGTGAAATTCAATCATTATACTTCGTTTAAAATGTTTAATTTTGTTACGTAGTGCATTCTAACATGAAAAATCTATAGAGTAATGAAATTTTTTTTTATCAGACTTCTAGTAGTAACAGGAGTTAAGTTGCCATCAAGTATCATCAAGAGCAACAAACAGTCTATCGAAATCAACATACCATGAATTGTGATACTAAAATTTTATGTTTCTAAGTTAAATGTCAATTGAGTTTTCTCTTTATATACACAGTCTATAGTCACACTAATGTGACCACCTGTCAAAAGCTGTTGAACCATGTCGACTACAGTGCCGTGGCCAACTGTGCTAGATTATTAGGGTGTGGACCCATGCTGTAAAGAACCCGATAGAGATAATTCAACGGATTCTTGATTGGATTTAAGTCAGATGAGTTTCCTGTCCAGGGGATAACGATAAACTCATCCTGGTGCTCTTCGAACAACGCACTTACATAGACAGCTGTTTGGCACGTCTGGTAGATGCCATTATCCTGGCTAAAAACAATGCGCATTAAGGGGTGAACATGTATTGACCTATCGCTCCTTCCACAATAATGCGTGAATCCAGAGAATACCGGGAAAACATTTTCCAAACCACGATGCCGTTGCCTCTAGCCTCAATTTTTCTAGAAATTCCTGCAGAGTGTTTGATTTCAAAGGTTTTACGCCATTAAGGCAACAATTGCAATGTTTTCAGAGGCCCTCACACGCTCTTCATATACGTTAAACTGCACTATGCTTCCACCTACATTCTGTGAACGGTTATTTAATGTCGACGTCGAAAGTACGTGAATGGACTGTGTAAAATCCCGTAACTTTTCTTATATTGCGATTTGTTATTGAGGATATTGAAATAAATGAATTTCAGATCTAGTCGTTTTTGTTTCATTTCAAAAACTGCTATAAAAGCGTTTTATTATTATTATTATTATTATGAGATATTTGTTACTGACACATAACTTCTGATTAATTTCAACACCTTTTGTAGTTCTTTATTTTACATCCAGAATCAGAAATACTGAAAAAATTTGCATAAAGTACACAATATAAATCAGAAACACTAGTAAAGCAACCGGCAAAACAATTCATTTTGAAAACTCAAGCAAAATCTCAGATGTTAAATAACACATATGTACATTCACATTGACATGCCTGTATCTTCAATAAAATATTTAAATTTTGTATTTGATTTAAATTCAAATTTAACATAATTTCTACATTATAAAGTAAATGTTTATTTCAAACTTTTAGAATAGTTCATAAAAGGACTTAAAAATAAAACCTGACATAAAACTTTAATCTAGTTTTAAGAAAATTCTAGCTTGAGAAAATATATATTTGCAGACAATATAAATATTTGTAAATGAATAATAAATTTCAATTTTAAATTATTTTACAACATTAAAATAATTCCAAATGAATATTATAAAATTTCACTTTTAACTATAACTTTTAACTATAAATTGCGAGCATATTTTATATATTATAGTATCCAAATAGGAAAGTATAATTGAATACTATAATCTATAAAATTTTAAACAATAAAAAATCTTTTTTGGTATGACTATTGTTATTCTCAAACAGAAATCATTTCGATAAACAATGAATAATTAACATTATTATTGAAAAATATATTATTTCAAAATAGTATATATGAAATAAATGTATAAATATAAATTATTTTACCAGGCTAAAGAACATACGGTTTGTGCCTACAACAAACAATTTATTCATCTTAGGAAAATTTGAATTCTCTCATTATAAATTTATTCATGCGTTCCTTGTTTTGTCTTTCAATATAACAAATAAAAATTCTTTATCTTCAAATATTAGAAGTTAGGAAGAACAAATCTTGTAAAATGTTTGTTTTTGTGGCAGTTAATTCTTAACAAAATGAAATAGTTTGAGAATTTATGAAATAGTATATTTTACTTAACTTTTGAAATAAACTTCTATGCATTTTGAATTTCTTAATAAATATTTTTTGTGTGAAATATTTCATTCTATCCGAAAGGTATTTAATCAAAAGTAAGTAACAATATGAAATTAAATATTGAATATTCATTTCCTTCACAGTTATTATGAAACGAATTTTGTCTCATAATATTTGTCACATATTAAGAGATGAAATCAATCAAAGAAATTTTTATTTCTTTGATTGAAAATTGAGATAAAATAAAGCGAGTTGTGCAAATTAGTTAACTATTAATCTTTCTAGAAATAATATTGGCGAATGAATTTTTTTTTAAATATAATGCTTTGTTATCAAAGAAAAAAACGGAGAAAAAAGAATTGAAATATTGATGGTGAAATTAACAAACATAACTTTTTAAATTTCTGTTTATAATTTCTATTTGAATAATTTAAATAGGTCTGTTCATATTAAAGGTCATATTAGCATTTATTTATATTATTTAGATTTTTCTTACTTTTAAAAAAGCGCTATTTCCAAGGTATGGATTATTATTAAAAAGTTTGTAAATGGAGAATCATCTAAATTCATTTTTACAGCATACTTTTTTTAGATAAGCAAATGCATGCATCAGTGTGTGTTTCCGATGCAATCATATAACTTTTGTTATTATTTCATTCTTTTTTCATTGGTCGCCTTGCTTAGGCCAACTCTTATTTTTCCTACATTCTTCACAACTGAATTTGTTACTTTTTGTCACTCCACGCTTTCTGAAACTTCGGTTCGCATTTTTTTCAGCTTCATTCCATGTGCTCAAGTTATTAGTTTGAGTTCGACTTTCAATTTCCGGAGAGGTTAGAAACGCAGGCAGCGAAGATATTGAGAGAAGACCTGGAGAAAAGTTTGCTGAAAGGAAACATCCCTAAAAATGAAGATACAAGTTTTGACAAAGAGATAACCCCAAAGTAAATGCATCCTGTAGAAAATATAAAACTTGAACGAATATCCAAGATGTTTGGAATCTAATGAAAATCATCCAGAATTTCATCAACCTTCAAAGAAGTTGATAAAATGGTTTTAGAGTCATGATACCCAAGGAACTGCCATCTTTAATTTTCTTTTTTAGCTGATCACGTTGCATATCCATGTTCCAGTAATAAAATGCTTAACACTCTCAACTTATTTAATACTATTTTGAGAAGCATAGAAAATCAAAGGGATCAACTTTTAATTTTTCTTCTATTAAAGTCTGTCCTTGGTTTCCAGATATTATGAGTACATTTTCTTCCTCCCATGAAGACAGATGAGAATAATGAAAGACTTTGTTTAGTAAAGTTTTTGTCATTCCAAAATATTTATTCTTATAATTTAAATAATTCCTTATATACGTTCTCACATTTGATTTTTTTTTCGAAATTTATTTTTCCCTACCGTCATAATTATCTTAATTGATTAAACAATATAATATTTTCTTTGTTATAATATTTGTCTAAAAATAAAATGATTGAGTTTAAATTTATGCATTGTGTTTTGTTATGATTTTTTTTATTGTGAATTTATTTTATTAGAATTATATCAACGTATGAGTTAAATTTATTTATTTTACATATTGTTAAAGATTTTATAAGTTTCATATTTATTCTTATATATTTCTAATATAACTATATATTATTTAAAATTAGTAATTAAGCTTAAAAATTCTTTGAATTCCCGTTTTTTAGTTTTTTGTCAACTCTCTAATATGATATATAATTCAAATTTTATAATAATAATCTATAATAAACATCACACATAAATATATTATGTGTATATAATAGAAATTGTGATTTTGAAATAGCACTGTTTCTAATATATGCATACAAAAAACTTCTATTAATTTAATTCCATTAGAGCGAAAGATTGTGGTTATAAATAACAGAATTAAAGTATTATATAATATTTAAAACATGAAAAATAATTTTTATTGAAAATTTAAGAATTTTATAATAGTATTTACATATATAATATACTAAACACGCACATAAAGTTTATTTACTCCCTTTATTAATATCAACTTCAAATGACAATAAAAATATGATACACAATATCTTAGAAAATGCTATTTATAATATCGAGTTGTGACAAATGTTTTCTGCAAAAAGTTCTTAAAGTTAGAAATATAATGAAAGCACTACCTTTCGTGTGGTTAGTAATCATTAACCAAATCTAGAATTTTTTCTATTAACGTTTTGGTAATTTCTTAAAGCTTTCAACCCAGGAACTTGGTGGCCAAATACAGATCAACCTCATTGCGGACACCCTGTTCAAAATCAAAAATAGCACTACCAAGTTGGGAGAAAATATAGGAATCTAATGGAACGATGTGGAAGGTATACTGTTAGTGTGGCAAAAGATTTCTTTCAAGTAAATATCTTACCTGTCGTGTACATTCAAAATGCAGATCGGGCTGTGAATACAGACACATGTTATTTTATATTAATCTTGATGGAATAGTACTTTCTTGCACCGGAGCTCAGTTCAAATATTGGATTTGATAGCAGCACCAACATGGACTAACATTTCACTGTACACCTAACTACCTCTGGTTTTACATTTTTCAAGATACTCTTCGTGAATAATACCATGAAAACTGACCAGATACAAAGTATGATCTTTTTTTTGTGGTTTATAATGTTACTGACGGACTCACCGGGAGCTGAACAGCCCCTTTTTCGATTTGCGTTGTTGACCCGGTCTAGGATTTTGTCCTCGCTTTGATATTTGAGCAGTTAAGTGCAGGCCTGAATAAATTTGTCCATATCTGTTAGTGTCAGCTAAAACGACAACCAGCGAAGTTGTATGTCACGTTTATGCAATATTATGCACGAATAATGGACAAAGGTCTAACTCCTTAGTTACCTCTCGAGTATAATACTGATTTTCTGCCAAAAGTCTTCGCAGGTGGGCTTCATCAACATCAGTAGGATGCCCAGAGTGTTCGTCTTGAGTGTTATAGTCCTCATTTTGTAGCTTTCTGCACCTAACCTTCATAGTGTCATAATATACAACAGTAATACCTAACACTATACATATGATTCGGTGATATTATGTAGCTGACTTTTTGCAACAGAACTGATGTATAAATGATGATTTTAATTTGTTAGCATGATAATCCATTTCAGAGACCTTGTATTTAATAATATATTTTTATAAATCTCATTTCATAGTAATCTAAAGTAAGTCTCCTTTCAAATACCATAAATCGTCTGCCAAAATATAAACACACACGCCAGTTTAACCTGATGATGAACAATGTTCTCTTACAAGGGTAGCAATAGGTTCTTAGATCTTTAATTGTTCAAAAATTCTCTTTCATAAATTTAAGTATATCTTCCTTACTATATGAATTCATTTATTTATTATTTATAATTAACATTTGAGACGAGTAATATGGCAATTATTTATGAATAATTTTTTGTCGATTATTTTTAGTTTTAAGAACTAAAATATCGGATTAATTTGAAAAATGAAAACTAATTAAAATGTGATTTAGTTATTTACCGAGCAATAATACTTCAACATTGTCAAAAATTTGAGTTGCGATAACTATGAAAAAGTGAAAATAGTACATTTAAATTCTTTTATTCATTACTCCAGAATGTCAAAGAATACGTTAAAGAATTTATTGTATTATTATATCAATATCTAAAACAAGCCATGACAGAATTACTGTCTGCTTTTTGTAAAAAAAAAACCAGTCTTTGTTTTATTTATTATGAGTAACTTTAAGGTAAGTGGTTTATAACAAAGGAAAGTGAGGAAAAGTAATTGATGAAACAGTTTCTTTTTTCACAAATACAGAAAAAGCAGATAAAGACGGAAGATTTAGATGTATTGAAAGAAAGTTAATGGTATTCTGCTTAAATTATAATTGGGATTGAGTGATTATCTTTGTGTTTAATTTACATGAAGCTGTTTTTTTATTACTTTATTTAATTATTAGTCACAAACTTGTTTTCTGAAAGTAATTATCCTGAAAGCCATAATGTTATTATTGTAATTTAACACAAGTTTTTCTCTTACTTTACATGCAATTAGATTATTTTAAATTACAATTAAACTAAAAACTTACTTTATTTGCAAAGTAAGTTTTTCTTACTTTTATATAAAATATGAATAAGTAATCCCAATAAATAAATACTTAAAATCAAATCCTTTCGAATTCATATTACCAAACGAATTCATATTACCGTCTTAAGTTTAATCTTTTTCTATTTCAGTTATCAAATTAAATTTTTTGATTGTGGGCTGTTAAAAACACACATTGTGTAACACATTATAACTTTTCCTTTAAATTTCTTTTTTCAACTTCCTTAATTGTATGATTTTAACTATTGAAAGCTAGCAATTTCTGTAATTCAAAGTTTTAATATATTTTTTTACGATTCCTTAAGATTAAACTTTTTTATTGTGTTGTGCAACACTAGATAAAATTATTCTAGATAATAAAGATTAAAATTTACCTTAATTATTTGTTTAAATAAGATTACATTACGTCATGTTACCAATAACAAACATGCTAATCTCGAATATCAATATAAGGAATATGAGGAAATTTACATTTTAGATGAACAATTCATTTTCGCATCTTATACGTTCTCTTTGATGTTGTATTTTAATCCTGATGAAATACCCTGCAATTTAATGAAAATTTCCAAGAAAATGTTTCCTTCACAACTTTTAGTCTACAAGATAAAAATCAAATGCCAATGACATTACCTTTGTGAACAGGAAATTAGTTTTATTTACGTTCTTTCAAATAACAATATGTCAGGTATCTTTCATATTTTTTTATCGGATCTGTTTTACTAATTAGTTAAATTTCGCTTTGCGATTTACTTCAAAATGTGATAATTTCTCCTAATTATTTGAAAATTGAGAATTGAAATCCATTTCGTCTATAAATTCTGTTTTAAAATTACATCCATGTTTGTTGAGTTGTTTCTAATCTCATCAAAGTTTTAATATACTATTTCTGTTTTAAAGGGATGGTTTTGATTTCGAGACTTTCACTCAATAAAATGACATTAATTCAGAAAAATATGTATAGAGTAAAGTATAGAGAAATATATAGTATAGAGTAAAGTAAAAAGCTGTGAAAGTAATTTAGCGAGTTAAAATTCTCCACTAATTAAAATCTTTGAAATACTAAGCACAAAACATTTTAGCAATGTTAAGTGAATGGTTTAGTAGAATTGCTATTTGTTTACTCTTTAACATTTTCAGTTAAATGAGCTTACTACAGAAAGACAATGTTTTAAGTCATTAATAAATTTCTTCATAAACAAATGTATCCATAGAAGGTTGGAAGTAAAATTCTAAACTCTATCTATGCGTAAGATACTATTGAATTTACGTGAAAGCAATATCATTTATTTTGTAAATTTATGTGTGTTAAAAATCAATATTACTCCAGTTCCACCTATAATTATTCAAGAAATACATTGTTTACTTCCTTATTAAAATATGTAATATCTAAAATTTCAAATTATATTCTACTAAGGTTATATATAGCATATTTAATATCCAACTAAATATCAAAGCATATAATTTTTTTTATTCTAAGGCAAGCAAACGTATTATTAATTATCTATCCATTCAATTTATTTTATTACTGCTTTGAAATTTATGAACGGCAAAAATACAGTAATTCGGTTTGAAATTGAAACAATATTGTTTTGAAATATTATTGTTCTCTAGATCTTATCTCAATAAGTTTCAAGATTTGAATAAAAATATGACTTAAATATCACAGAAGTAAAAGGACAAAGTCTACATATTTAATTAAAAAGATCAAAACTATTAAAGATAGAAATTTGGTGCAATCAAATTAGAGTAACACATTAATAAGAGAAAAATAACATGATATATGTCAGGTAATTGAAATAATCTTTACAGAAAAGATTGAAGAAAAGCGAAAAATTATACAATGTAAAACAAAATAGATTATAAAATGAAGCAGTAAGCAAAGAAAATAACGAAATTAAGGATAGCAAATAAATGTATCATTGAGTGTAATATTTTGTCTAATATAGAGGAAATGATTGTTTGCACAAATTATATTTTGAATTGCCAAGATAAACTGCATTGGCATAAGCTGACAACAAATAATTTTTGGAATATAATTTATAAAATGAAATAAAACGAATCATACCAAAAATAGAATCAGATTTAAATTCGTTTGTTTTTATGGTTTTCTAAGTAATAGTAAATAATCTTAACACTGTCCCTATTAAACCTTATAATTGGAACTTTGCTATGAACAGGGTTTCGAATATGAATCAGACATACTTAAATAAAATGAAATAAATCACATAAAAGATAGAAAATGAATTCATTAGTTTTTTAGAATTGTTCTATATAAAGAGTAGTAAATAATTCTGATTGTCTAGATTTAATTGAAACTTTGCTATAATAAAATTTGGAGGAGTCATATATTATTTAGATGTAATAAAATAAAGTGATGGTACTTATATGAAAGTTACTAAGTGGTTTGAATTCATATCTTTGTGTAGTTCTTCAGAAAACAGAACATAATTCCGACTGTCAAGACATGAACTGCATTTGCAAAACTTCATTTATGTATTTTTTAGAATAGGGTTTAGCAACGATAAAATAAAATAGGACGAGAGAGAATTATAAAAAGTATAAAAATTGCTCTAAATTTATTTCTTTGTGTGATAGCATGTCTGATTTCTCAAAAAAGTTAAAAAAAATTTATTTATTGCTTATTTGCTATAATTTATTTACTTTGATGATATGTCTGATGGCAAGAAAAAGATTTTAAAAAATATTCTGATGTTCATATTAGTTTCTTTCACAAATAATTTACTTGTTTTTCAAATTAAAATTATCTCAAAGTTTAATAAAACTGACAATTACTTATTAAAAAAGTTAACAATTTCTCATTCACTAGAAATATCTGCATGTTTTTATCCAATATATTTCAGCTTTTCTTTTTTATATAAATTAAATCAAAGAACTAGGTTTTTATTTTGTTAAGTAAAAGTAGTAAATGTCTTATTAAATGACAAAATGCCATTTAGATTTTCTGTAGTCCATAAACTGCCTATTTAATACTAGAAAACATCTAAAAATAAACAAAAGATATTCAAAAATAAAACGGATTCATTTTCATCTTTATAAACAAAAAAATCGCTAAAAGCTTTTGAGTAAAAAGATATAAGATGCACTTTTTAAGCGGAATTTTTTCAACTTCCCTGAGGTGCTGGGAGTTTATTTTTTTCCTTTAACGTTTTCGTTTTTCTCAGTATTTTTTTGCCTTAAGTTGGTAACAATAAATGTCGAAATGCTTTCCTAGTTTCAGTCCAACTAAACTTTTTTTAGAAATTTTAATGGTTAAGAGGAGTTGTTCGAGCATAAAAAGAACAGGCAACATAAAAAATCCGGAAGAATTTCAGCTCTGATACAGTTCTGTCAGAAACTTCTAAGAAATGAATCAATTGTATTTTTAAGAGTTCTCTGAATTTAAGTTTAAAATATGACAAATAATAAAACAAATAAACTCAAAATTTTATTATAAATGAAATCGACAATTCTAGCTGATTTTAATGATGTCAGTTGTCCAGATTCTAGAGATATTAAGTGTTTTTGTTTTATTACTTTAACAATTAGGGAATAAATATTATTTTATCTACTTTTATATTATGTTAAATATTTGTATAGATCATGTAAAAAACAATTTCATGTGCGAATTTGAATTGGTTATTCCAAGAAATTTTTAGCAATTAATACAAAAATAGGTAAGAAAATTAAACCTTATTTACGTTAACGCATAGTAATATTTATATGCTTGATTAGAAGTTTTATTATATCAGAATCAAATATTTAAGTTTTAATATTTAAATAAATAAATCAATTATAAATAGAATTATAACATTAATAATTGCCTAAAAAATTATTCTATCGAAA
>JAPDSC010080279.1:0-11066 GCA_026290005.1 Latrodectus geometricus
GGACAAATTCTATGTCTAAAGAATTTAGAAACTATTAAGAGGAAAGCCAAGTGGCTAGAGCTGTTGTAAGACATGTAAATGTCTACCCCATAAATTGACTTCCGGAAAGTCAATTCATGTATTGGTAGTTATATTCATGTGTCCCAAGGCAGAAAAACGGAAAAATCCCAAGCACTCAAACCAAAAGTCGTACATGCAGAAGGAAGATATATAAAGTCCATCTGCTGCTATTCCATTGTGACTGGGGTCAATAACAGGACTTCAGCTCCAAAAAGTGCTATCCTATTGATACAATCATTTTGATATTTTACTCAAGTCAGAAAACTTGCAAATAATTTCCATTAGCTAAAAAACTATTAATGCACACTTATTTAGCTAGTAAAATGCAGAAAGTGTAAGAAAGCTTATTTGCAAAAGTTTACATGTGATAAAAAATTGATTCTTAGTCATGTTTGTTTATTTAAGCGGAGTAATGAGAAATAGTTTAACAAAAGGTTGAATTTTTTGATGAACGAAGTATCAAAATATATTTTTCTCTTCTCATCTATTGTACAAGTCAATTAACTATGTTTAAATTTTGAATCATGTAATGTATAAAATATAAAAGAAATCCAGCAACTAGGGTTTTGATTACCAAATCCAGTCTACATATCTATTCAAGGTACATGATTACATAAGTCAATATTACAAGTAGAAAAATATTTCTGTAGTACTGAACCTTTAGTAAATCATTTTTTTTTACACAGCAATGGAAATATGTCTTTTGTTCTTTACACCAGGATCAAATAATGAAATCGAACCGAAGGTGTTTCAATTCAGCAAAATTTCATGTAGTAAGAAGGATTCTGTAAATGCGGATAAATCCTTAAAGTATTTTCTATCGAGATTACTTCTTTGATATTTCACTTATTTCATGTTTTCCACTCGACCTTATACTACAGAAATTAAAGTAGACGTGGACATTTCGCTTTTGAATACCGGTATATAACAGTTGGTAATATTGGTTACAATATCATATTGGAATAATCACATCACTTGCAGTGGATGCTTATTTCAATTAATAAAGCCTCTCTTATCTTATATACCAATATTGTATAAAGATTTTATAAAAAAGTAAAGAAAAAATCTTATTTTGGTGATTGCAAAATGCCTCATTTATATATTTGAATGCATTTCAGAATATTACAAGTTATTGTTTCTTTTTTGATGATGATTATTTTCACCATTTTCAAAGCCATTGATAAAAGTGAAAAGAAAGTAAACTATTATTAATTAAAAATAAACAACCTTTACTAATAATTAAAATTTCCGAATTCTTCATTACTTAAATCTTGATTAAATATTAAAATTTACTTATGAACTAAAAAGTAATTTGATTTTAAAATATAAGTCCACAAACATACATTTCATCTAGAGCAACTTAATTGTTAAAAAAAAAAAAAGCTTACGTTTCTGTAATGGAGTAAGTTTTCCACCTCGTTGACTTTGTAATTTTCGATGCCAAATTCAGTGGACATCCGTAAAAGGCGATTCTGCGTCACTCCAACGTATGATCCACCCAAATCCACATAACTCACTTTTGGATGCTAAAAATAAAAGATATTTCAAAACAAAAATATCTATTTTTTCATATAATTAAAATATTAACCAAGTGTATCATATTTGAAACAAATTTTAAAATATGAAGGCCCAAATAATGTACTTTCAAAAAAAAAAATGTCAGAGAACTCACTTTCCCGGAGGGACAGAGGATCTTCCCTGAGCTCAAATGGTGTGAAAGATTAAGGAACCTTCAGGATCCTCTAATGTTTTCAGACCTTTTGCATATATTTTTATTTATGGAGATTGACTAGCAAAGCTAGACAGTTTGTTATTTGTAACAATAACAACAACCTTCAAAAAAAATTCAGAAAATTGATAAAAAAAAATTTTTTAATTATTAATGTAAAGAACAATAATGTAATGGACGGATTGTCTTGGATTAGGCAGTGATGGGCTTCTGCATTTCTTTTACATAAGAGTCCAGATTCACACGGAAGAGCCACTCAGGACATGTGCTGGTCTGAAGGGAGCAAAACACCAGATACTATCAATTCAAGACTATGGAAAGATACAGTTACGTCCACTCCGTATGGCGAGGCAATTGGCAAGAATTCCATTCTGATGGATGATAACGCAAGACCTCATTGAGCTGTAGTTGATGGAGAACATTTTGAGGTTCTTGGTTCAGAGCAAATGGTATGCCCAGCTCGATATCCAGATCTTATCGCATAGAGTTTCTATGGGACTATCTTGGTAAGCACGTTGTTGCTTTAAGTCCTCCTCCAAGGTATGTAAGAGAGCTCAAAAACAGCTTATTCTGTGTCAGGTCATCACTTCCCATTTTGGTAACCATAACTTAATTGACAGCATGGAAAGTCGATGACCCCAATATGCTTAAGCTAGGATTGGATTTATCCCTTATTATAACTCCTTTTAGTTCTCTTTCTATCGCATTTTGTCACATAAAACTGTGATTATTTTATTATAAGAAAGAAATTTTCCAGCTATATTGCTTTTTTATTGTAAATCATTGTATGCATTTTTTAAAGTAAATTTTCCTATTGCTATCAATGCATAGCTGTTATATCACATGTCATCTAAATTTGATGTTTCTATATTCATTCATTACCAAATTAGTCGCAAGAAACCGATTGTTCCTTAATTTTTTGAGATCAGTGTATATAAGGTTTTGCTTTACTGCAATTTTCATAATTAATGTAATTGCATTATGTAGCTGGGAACACAGTCATCTGCTGATGGCATTGAATTCCAGTAAAAAAGATAAGATTTCTGTGGAATCTCTAGTTTACTAATTAAAGGCGTATTACTTATTTCATAACAGCATGAAATTCTAATACCATTTTATTAATATTAAATATTGTTTATATTAAGTAAATTGTATAGTACTTGGCATATAAAAATTTATCAAAATTCTACAGCTTTATTCTAACCTTTTGTTTTAATTAAGTCATTCTTTACTTATATTTTACAGAGTTTTTATTCAACATTTCCGATACTATTTTATTACTTTCACCTCTTTTAAAGAGAACCAAATGTAAGAAAGATAAATATAATAATCTACTTTATTGAACGAAGTAACGTAGAAAAGCATCATCTCATGCAAACCAAAAAAGTACCCTTGGTTGTTGATTATTATGCTAAGATATAAAAAATTGCAAAAGACATTATTGCTAATTACTGTAAGAAAATTATCATCAATAAAAAAGTCATAATTATTTTTCTTACACGTTTCGTAAACGTTCGTCCTCCAACACGATCGCGTGCTTCTAACACGATGACGTTGATTCCTGCTTCACTCAGCCACTTGGCTGCACTCAGACCTAAAAATTAATTAAAGCAGGCTTATAATGTAAAAATACGCTTTATTATTACTTTGAAGAGTCAAATTTTGTTACCTACTCATGAGTTTTTACATTAAACATTCCAGGATGATATAGAAATCATGTGATCCAGTAGAAATGATTTATATAATTTATTTGGAAAATATCAAGCATCATTCCTGTGATGACGTGTTTATTTCCTGAAAAAAGCAACCAATCTAAGCGATCTTGCAGAAGGTAGATTGTAATGCCCCGAAGATTTGAAATGAATATTTATGAAAACTGCTTGATACATCGACTTTTCACATATGAGTATTAAATGGACCAATGATAGTCAGAGGAGTAAATTAGAGTCCAGAGTTTTGGATTTCTAAGCATGTTTATAACAGAAAATGTCAGAAGCTGCCAATCTTTGTAAAATAAGATCGGCGGTTGACAGTTTGACATAATCCACACACTCGTATGGTTAGAAACGCTTCTACTTTGACCTAGATGATATTTGGTCCTTAAATGAGCTCAACTGAGTTTCCTAAGATTTGTTTAATTTGCTTTTCTAAGATTTTCATTTCTAGCCTTTGGACAAACAGTCTTCTTCTGACAAAGTTGCTCAAAATAGCACTATTTTTAAACAAATACTCACGTAGTAACAGGAATGATGCTACACACTCTTCTAAATAAATTATGTATTTTTTCCACTGGATTACGAGCCTTCCACAGCATCCACGTTTCTCAGCGTCAAACGGTGGAAATGGTCTTAATATTTTCGATTTTAATATATTTTCATAACATAAGAAAATATAATATTTATTATATAACTAGATAAATATTGAATTACATTTTTTTTTGTTTTCCAAACTATGTCCTGCTTAAATTACCATTATTCAAATAGTTAACAATTTGTTAGATAAAAAGAAGTTGTGTAGTTTTGGAATTATAATGTTAACAGTAACATTTTTAGCAAACACTCCTGATGAATTAAATTTCTGATAAAAGGTAATTTATAAATTTCTGTTTTTAAACAAGAATAGATTTCCTTACTGAGTACATTATGTTTATGTTATGGTTATTGATATTTAGTTTTTCAGAATTTTATATGATTTTCCAGCTGTTTTCCTAGATATTCTCCGATTGGTTATTATTGCTGGCATTTGTTTTCCTAAATAATAAACATGGGTCTAATTATCAATGTTTTGATTTATTTAATGCAATTTAATTTAAATTTCTGAATTATATTAACTCGGATTAAGTGAGTATTTTAATTCGTGTAAAATGTTATAAACATGCTCTTGTAATTAAATACTTAATAAAACACTGATATCTCAAATAAATTAATGTGATATATACACTACTGGCCATTAAAATTGCTACACCAAGAAGGCGACATTCTACAGACGTGAAATTTATACGAAAAGAAGAAGGTGCTGTCATATGCAAATGATTAGCTTTTCAGAGCATTCAGACTAAGCAGGCACAGTAGCGACACCTACATTGTGTTTAAATGAGGAAATTGTTCAGCCGGTTCCTCATACACAAATTGCATTTGAACGTTGTTGCCTGGTGAAAAGTTGTTGTGATGCCTCGTGTAAAAAGGAGAAATGCGTACCAGCACGTTTCTGACTTTGATAAAGGTAAAATTGTAGCGTAGTGTTATTGCGGTTTATCTTATCGTGGTATTGCTGCTCGCGTCAGTCGAGATCCAATGACTGTTAGCAGAATATGGAATCGATGGGTTCAGGACGGTAATACGGAACGCCATGCGGGATCTCAACGCCACCTATCACTAGCAGCCGAGAAGAAAGGCATATTATCCGCATGGCCGTAATGGGTCGTGTTAGGAGCCGTGAGTCAAGAAACGGGGTCGTTTGGAAGACATCAAGTGTCTGCAGGAACAGTTCGATAGCGTTTGCAGCAGCATGGACTCTCAGCTTGGAGACCATGGCTGCGGCTTCCCTTGACGCTGCGTCATAGACAAGAGCGCCTTCAATGGCGTGATCAACAACGAACCGGGCGCACGAATGGCGAGACGTCATCTTTTCAGATGAATCCAGGTTCTGTGTACAGCATCATGATGATCGCATCCGTGTTTGGCGGCATCGTGGTGAACGCACACTGGCAGCGTGCATTCGTCATCGTCATACTGGCCCATCACCTGGCGTGATGGTATGGGGTGCCATTGGATACACGTCTCGGTCACCTCTTGTTCGCATTGACGGTGCTTTGAACAGTGCACATTACATTTCTGGTGTGTTACGACCCATGGCTCTACCCTTTATTCGAGCCTTGCGAAACCCTACGTTTCAGCAGGATAATGCCCGACCGCATGTTGCCGGTATTTTACGGACCTTCCTTGATACGGAACATGTTCGGCTGTTGCCCTGGCCATCACGTTCTCCAGATCTTTCACCAATAGAAAACGTCTGGTCAATGGTTGCCGAGCGACTGGCTCGTCACCAAACGCCAGTCACTACAATGGATGAACTGTGGCATCGTGTTGAAACTGCATGGGCATCTGTACCTGTACATGCAATCCAATCTCTGTTTGAATCAATGCCCAGGCGTACAACTGCTGTTATTACTGCCAGAGGTGGTTGTTCTGGGTACTGATTTCTCAGGATCTATCCAGCCAAATATTTTGAAAATTTAATCACTTGTTATTTCTAGTATAATATATTTGTCCAATAAATATCATTTTGTTATCGGCATTTCTTCTTGGTGTAGAAATTTTAATGGCCAGTAGATAATTAATATATATATATATATATATATATATATATATATATATATATATATATACAATCGAGCGTCAAGCTATTTAATATACTAGCAATAAAATACAAATAATTCTTTATATAAGATGAGTAGTGGGTATTTTTTTCATAAAATATTAGTTTGGGGAAAAAGTAATCCATTATTTTTCGGTAGACGTCTGTAGTGATCGATATCTCGTGAGGTATCTTTCAATCAATTGCAGATTTATTCTCGTTGGAAAGGTGACATTTGACACTAAAATATTCTACTGCAGTTTTTTCGTTTGATTCATTCAGTTATAAATAAGATTTTAAAAATGGAAGATCACAAGAAGAAAATTTGATGCATTTTAATTTTCCTTTTATAATGGTATAAATGCTAACCAGGTGGTTAAAATTGTGAAAGGTGTTTATCGTCCTATATAAGACTGTAACAACCAGTTACATATCATTTTGGTTTCGTCGATTCCGTTCGGGTATTTTTGATGTTAAATATGAGCCTTGTATGGATACAGCATCATCGAGAATGTTTATAAAATATCAAAAATTATCGAAGTTGACCACATGTCAGCAGTCGTAGCTTCGCGCAAGATCTAAAAATCTACATTAAAACTGTTTTAAACCTTTTTACAAAATTAATCCGAAAAAAGTTACATAAAGTTCACGTAAAATAATGGATTTCTATTTCCCCAAACTAATATAATGGTATCTTTTGCCAATCAGTAATATCATTCTAGGTATTTATTAGAGTTTTTGTTCTATCTTTGCTTCGCCAGGAACTGAAGTGAGAACAGGCATGCAAATAAGTATATCACGTGGTTTGGAAATTTGTGAATCAACGGAACAAATACCTAACCCTACAAAAACCCTACTTATTCATTAGGAAAGACAAATGGAACTATCCATTTATATCCCTTTAGTGGTTTTTACCTTACAAATTCAAAGTAGTTGTTGCTGAGGAAAATTAAAGCCGGTTTGTTGGACCTCATGTTATTATCTTCTACTTGACGAAACTTACTTGGTTTTGCGAGAGTGACTCCAATACATTCGATGCTTGCGTTAAAATCTATAGCAAATAGCTTGGAAAGTACTGCTTTTCTCTAAATGTTTTATTTTAGAAGTTGCCTATGAACTGTAATATTTGACACCGGAAGATTAAAGAACTTGTTGAGGTCTGCAAACATTTCTGCTGCAATCGTTCGCATTTTAGGGCTTTTTCAATTTGACTTCTGAAAGTTTGACATTTTACGCTTTTGAAAAAAATCTCCAACACTTATAAAACTTAAACTAAGCTGTCACATACTAATAGAATATACAAATTTCTATAATTACAAATCTTTTAATTATTTTTTAATATTTACGGAGAGCAATCAAAATTGTTACTTTTACTCACAAGTGTTTCCATTAATTTAATAATTACTTGTTTGATATATACAAAAACACTGAGTTTTTCCAACAGACTTGAATTGCAAATGACTTGATTAGATAATCCGCACTATAACTGCACTATTTTCAAATTTTTGCTTTGAAAGGAATTCTATACTAACGAATAATTGAAGTACAATTATAAATTTAATGAATTATTTTAATTTATTTTTAATAATTAGATTGATATGAAATTATCAAAACTATTTTTAATTGATAGTTTTTTTTAATTATTCTTTTTATTAAATAATCTTATTGAAATGTATATATCAAGCATATAAAGGTAAAATTAAAAAAAATCAATGATTCATAATGAATTTTAAAATACTGTTTTCCAATTATAATTAGTTTACAACACATGGTGTGTTAAATGTAGAGATTATAATTAGTATTAATGTATGAAATATACAATGCAAAATACAAATTTTCCTCATTGTACAGTAAAAGGCGCAATTAAGTGTAGCATTATTTGTTTTAGTGTTTGTTAATTATTCATTAATAGCACTCAGTTATCTATTACAATTCATAATTTTTATTTATATTTTCTGCAGTAAATATTACTAAATAACTTATGGTTCATTAATTATATTAGCTTTCAGCTTTTATACAATATCTCATAAAATTTTAATAATTAAAATAATTTAATAATTTAATTAATAATAAATAATTTTAAAAATTAAAATAAATGATGATTTTGAACAGTAAGTTGTGAGCATATTTTAGCAATAAAAGGTGTATTTTTGATGCAAACTGAATAAAAATGTTCCAAGACTATCAAAGAAATCATAATATTCTCGAATTATTGGGCTATTATACCACAATAATTAAGACACTTGAAAAAAAGCAATATGGAGGTGTTTAGTTGAATTTTCTTAAATAGAAAATTGAAAATAAATATAAAATAAATATTTCAAACAAACCGCTGAGCCCTCCGCCAATAACAATGACTTCTGCATCCATTGTCGATGAAGGGTGGCCGCAAACTGATAATGAAAAGCAGGTATCAAACTTAGTCAGCTAAAAGGAAGACACCGTTTAAAAAAATAATGACAAACGTTAATAAAAATATCATCTACAAAGAACAACTTTATTCGGAACAAATAAATCATTAAATCAACTATTAATAACAATATATCCAACAAAATTTCATATTATACCACAGATTGTATTTTATCATCTTGTTTTTAATAACTGTGAGTAAAAACCTGTATTTAACCAGGTGATTCCTTCCGTAAACAAAATTTTTAACACACGTGTATCACTATCCTTCAATGTTTCAAGGTGGAAATTTTCTTAAATGACAGTGTTATATTATTAACAAAATGATAATAAAAAAATGTTGAATATAGATTTACTTTTATGATCATTATTCTAAAGCAGTGATTCTCATTCATTGAGCCTCGCAACTTTTGTGTTCTACTTAATTCTTAAGAAGTGCTGCCAAATTTTTTAAATGTATATAGAAAAAATTATAATGATTTATCTATTTCACGCAAAAGTTGTTTAAACCAAGAAAAATACATTGTAGTAAAAAATTTGCTTTTACAGTTAAGCACCATATTTTTTACAGTTAAAAAATGTTTTTATCTTCGTTAACTGTGACCTTTCATAAAATGAAATCTTTGCCCCACGTGAAGAAATTTCAAGTATCTAACAGTTACAATATTCTACTTCTTATTTGAAGGAATTCCTATTTTAAATATTAACCAACATATAAAAACAAAAAAAGATCGAGAATGTTAAATGTAGCAGACAATATGATATTATAAATTGTAATTTTTATAACTGATATAAATGAATTTACCAAAAAATACCAAATTTTCAAGCAATGAAAGTTTCCTTATTATTACGTTGTAATTTATCCCTTTAAAAATGTACTGTTGTTTTTGTAGCATATATTATAGTATTTTACATTGACAATAATTTTCATACACTATTTTATATGCCTTATAGTTACTCAAAAAGATAGTAAGCAAATTCTAACTTTTTCTTTGTGTGCTGCCAAATTTTAAAATTGTTAAAAGTGTGCCTCGATTAAAATAGGTTGAGAATCACAGTCCAAAAGTTTCTTTATTTTTTAACTGAATGAAGAATATTAAAGTTTCATGAGATTATACAACATTAAATGTATTCCGCTTAAGATTGGTTTTAAGTTGAATATAGGATAAAGCAATCCCGTCTTGAATTACAGTTTGCTGATCTTGTATGCATAGCTGCAATTAGTGACCAAAAATATTACCTATTATTTTATAATTTATTTTTAAATATATTAAATTAAATTGTGATTCTTTTCATTTGATCAAATTAAACATATTAATTTAATTTAACACATTATTCAGAATATTTTATAATCTACAATTTACTTACAGAGATTATTTATAATTGTTTATAGCATCATATTTTTAAAAAAATATATATATTCTTATTTCAATTAGTCCAAATGTAAGCAAATAACTGTTATCGTAACTCCTAATACGTTATTATAATCCTTCATTTATACCTCTGTATTAGAACCACTTAATTTTATTGAATTAAATAATAAATCAGGTATTTGAGTGGAAAATGTTTAATATTCTTTTTATTTTGTTATTCTATCAAATGTAGAAATAAAAATATGTCATTATTATGTCATTATTATTCGCTTTTATTCCACTTTTTATTTTATAAAAAGTGGAATAAAAGCGTCACAAATAAACTAATTGAGATTAAAAAATTTCAGCTATAAAAATATACTTTATGGATCAAAACTACAATTTACGATTGGTGAAATGAAAATTCTATATATGAGGCATTATTATTATAATTTGCTTAAATTATTTACAAAAATTAATTTGCGTGAACAACCGTCTTTAGGAAAATTCATTTTTTTGTAAATGAGTGCTAATTTTGTTATCATCTAAGATTTTCAAACTGATTCAGAATCATTATATTTATCCAACCATAAATTGGGTTCGAACTCACGAACTCTTAAATTGATGTCAAGAATAGGTTTCAGTCATTAGCTCTGCTGCATGCAATGTGTGATGGGCAATAATTTCAAACCTATTTTCTCTTAACCTTTTTTTTTGGTCATGGCACACTTATACGATTTCAAAATTTGGCGTCACACAAAAAATATAAGTTTAGAAATTTCTTGTTTAACTATAATGCATTACGTAAAAAAGTTAATAATTATAATTTTGAATATAAAATAAAATTATAAATATGTACTACAAAAACAATAGTATGTTCATTAAAGATACATTACAATTAATTATATGGATACTTTTAAATAGAAATTTGAGTTTGATGTTTTTTGACAATTTCACTTATATTGGGTGGTATAAATGACAATGATACTCTCATATCGTCTTTTGTATTTAACACTCTTGATCTTTTTTTTTTAATTTTTAAGTTGGTTAATACCAAATTCACACAAATAAAATGCAGAAAACTTTAATAGTAGATATTGGGAACACTTGAAGTTTTTTCCACATTGGGTAACTACCTCATTTTATGAAAAATCACAGTT
>JAPDSC010080280.1:0-14052 GCA_026290005.1 Latrodectus geometricus
TACTTGAGTTTTTAGTTTGTTGTTCAATCATTTCAGTAATTCAGTTATGATTAAAATTTTTGTTTAAATATTTATAACAACGTGATGTTATTTTCTTTAACTAAAGTTTATTCGTCAACTCTCGATTTGCATCCATCTTTTTTTTAATCTATAAAGTAATTTTCTATATTCTTTCACATTAAATCTAAAAACAAACAAACATAAAATTCTCCGATTGCAACTAAAATATCTGCACAAAAGGTTTTCAAAATAATTTGTAACTTTACTTTTTAATCTGTCAAAGTTCCTGAAACTATTAATTGCATTAGAAGATTTGCTTAGTTAAAAAAAAAACATCCTTACATTTCAATTTATTCTCATGTTGAAATTTTCTTTTGGATTAATTTTTAATATGATTTATCACAGAAATGGAAGTATTTTTCGAATTTTAAAATGTTCAAAAATATGTTTGCGAATCAACAGTATATACACAGGAGTCTTTTATGAATAAATTAATATCGTTTTAAGTTTAATTCAGAACTTTTCCTTTAAATTCGAGTTTTTTTTTATTTTTCAGGAAATGGACTAATATTGTATTTTGAATATTAGTTTTGTAAAAACTTCATTGAAAGATGTAACTTATTAATAAAATTTAATTAGATGCATCTTATAACGAATTATAGTAGAAGATTTATTTATAATAAAACAAATTTATATTTCTCAAAGATTAAAATCACTATTCATTTACTGATTAAATAAGATGAATAATCTATTTATTTTCTTTATTAAATAAAGAAACATTTTTAAAAATTAATACCTAAAATAAAATATATATTATTAAATTTTTTATCATTATTTTTCTAAAGTTTCATGTAATAGTCTTGTAAGTCTATGTATGTAATAACTAAAAACAACCTTCCTTAAAAATCAAGAATGCTTTCGTAGTTCTGACAGTTTTCAACAAGAACACTTAAAAAAAAAAAAAAAAACTATTTTAAACATAAAGTATATTATTTTATTTTCCTACTTTCCTGTGTTTGTATGTGTTCATTTATAAACGATTATTTTATGCCTTCGGTAATTAAATGGATGTGCATAATTCAAAGTTAAAAACTGACTGTTACTCCTCTCAATTTTGCTATTATTTTTACAAAAAAAAATTATTTTAATAAAGTTTTACAAAGGCAAATATTTTGGTGAGTCCACAATTTCCAAATGACATAGTTATTTCAAAACTAAGCTGTCGCAGGACTAGCCTATCATTATAGCAGACTGAAAAAAATTGTGAGGGATCTACGAAGTGTAAAAATATTAACATTTTTTAAACTTTTGTTTAGGCCACTATTTTTTAAATGACATTCATTGAGTGTCATTCAAGATTCCTCAGATAATGTTAGTATTTTATTTATTTGCAGTCTAATGAGGGAGAATTAGGAAAAGATATTGCAAACAAACGTTCTTTCCAAAAATCCCTCTGTCACCTAAGAACTGCAGATTTTCTAAAACATTTGTTTTTTAAATAAGTCATCATTAATTGTACAATGTAGCATTTCTATAATTGTTTTCTCAAACGATGAAACAAATTATTGCTAAATGATGTTTTTTAATTATGAATTCATCATCACTTTCATTTCAAATAAAAATAGCTCTTTTAAATAAAATAGCTCTTTAAACTGTAAGTATGGAAAGTTAAATTATCTGCTTCATTTAGAATAGTTTTTAATGTTTAAATTAAATTCTAACAGATTTTTCTTTGCTTTATTATTATTATTTTTAGTTTTATGGTCTACCCTCTGGAAAAATAATTTTTAAATCATAATCCTCAGATAAATCCCATTACTTAAGGATTAATCAATGTGTAACGCAGAATTACTTTTAAAACTAATTACTAATATTTGTGTTATGAAATGAAAGTGCGTTGACTCAAAACTCATAAAATATATATTGAATATAGTAATGGTAGTTTCAGTACATATATTAAAGCTGGTCTTAAGTATTAAATTATATATATATTTTAAATTGATTATTAATATTCCAAATATTAACATAAAAACAATTTTAATTTATTTATTTAGTTCTCAATGTGCGTAATTTAATAATTATTTTACTAATATAAATAAATTTTAAGATTTACGATTAATAATAATTCAATTTTAAAAATTGCTTTGATGACATTTCAATACCTTAATTATTTTTAAGTTAGATGCATTTTGGCTTAAAGATATATTTTATGTAAATTAAAATATTCTTTTATGTACAAAAATAATGTAAAATTAAAAACCAATACTTGAAATTCATCTCTTGGGAATATTGCTGTGTTTTCAACCTTTCCCTTTGTCAACCCATGATTTTAGCTTAAAAGCTTATGCAATATAAACAAATTATAAAGAGATTGGATAGGGAATTGGGATAGATAAGTTTTGTAGTTTAAAAAAATAAGAGAGTTCATTTTAGAGACATTTTCAGAAAAAATATAAATACGTAAGGTGCGTCAACAAATGAGTCAAACATAAAAAAGCTTCAAAAACATTTAATGAATAAAATAAACTTCTATTTAGAAGGTAAAGATCCATTAAGAAAATTGTGTGTTAGTTTTTTTCACAAAAACAACGCATTAAAGTGACAATTTGAAATGTGAATTATGTATACTCAAAGCAGATACTTTATTTTCTAACTTTGTTCTATACTTATACATTCAAATATCCCTTTAGCAAATATAATTTTTATATGCACTTGCGTCGTGAATAAACAATCCCTATTTGCTCTCCAATTAAAATGTAAAATAAAATGTTTTATCTTCAGTATTTTAAATGCAAAAGTAGAAGCTTTTTTTCAACAATGTTCTAATAGGTCAGTAAATATTTACGAAAAAAATATTTTCAGAAAGTTAAACATGAAATTGTATAAATTGTAAGATATTTTACAAATGTATACTTAATATATTTAACTTTCTTTGTAATAATGTAAAATTTAGAAGAAATAATTATTATTTCTTGTTATTAAGTTATTATCAAATAAATATTGCATCATTATTTTATAAATTGCAAAACGCTACAAATTTAACAAATATTAACATTTGTAATTTCTACAATTAAATTTGTCCTAATTAAAACTATATTCATAATTATAGTATGTAGAAAGATGAAAAACATTTCCATGGAAAAACTCAAAGAGATAGTACTCCAAACACAGACGTTGCCTGATCCATATGTACCTCTCTTCACGGATGTTGGACGGATAAAAACGAGTTCCACGTTCTCTCCAAATTAAAATGCGCCTATTATTGTTTCCAGAATAAACGTGAACTCATCCTTAAAAAGAACAGTCCTCCATTGATCACTCATCTAGTGGATATGTTTACGTGCCAATTGCAAACATTCCAGTCTGTGGCGTGACCTGATCAGGATGCAAATGACAAGTCGCCTCTCATGAGGATCATTTTTGTGATGCCTTTGAAGCTCATTGATCTGGTTGCCAAACTTCTGGAATTGACAACTCGGGAGTATCTGAGTTCATCCAGAGTTGTGGTTTTATCCCTACATACGCATAATGACAAATATCAGTCATTAATACTAGTGGTAACGGGTGTCCATCCTTGGCTGAACCTCCACATTCATGGTTAGAAATTGTTACCAAAGTCTATGAACCACAGACGGTCTCGCACTCAGCCATCTAACCCACCTGTATTCGATTTTGCCCTGCTTGTAGTGTTCTAACAGCTCATCATGGAAATTATTAGGTCGCATGATGAGTGGTGGCTATTGTTACAATTTCGCTATACCAGATTTCTAGCATGAGACATGCCGAGCCAATTGCTGTCTGGCTCTGACTCATCTAGTTTATTCTCCTCGCAAATGACGTAATCCAAAAGAAGCACCATTATTTTGCAAAATATCATATTGTTCATCTCCTTTTACTTACCAATGTATTCAAATTTCATTGGTATTAACATATTTTAGGGAAAGTTATAGCTCTATTATGATGTTTTTAATTTTTTTTTTTTTTTTTTTGCTGATAACCAGTTTATATATCTTATAGATTTATAAATGCAGAAGTATTTATTTTAGTTGGTAGTATTTAAGAAACATGAATATAACTCAAATTTATATAAAATTTCTTAATCAAAAATAAAATTCATTGCAATTTTAATTAATGAATGAAATTTTCATAAGTATAAAGTGTTAATTACATACTTAATATATCTTGCCATGGAATGAAATAACGATATTCTGTCAAGAAACTCTAGATTATCTAGAGATTGCTCTAATTTCCCAGTGCGCTTTATTAAAATGAAGAAGGAATGTTTCGCTTCTTTTTCACCTTTCATCAATCATTCTTTAATTTAGTTTCCTATTAATCTGACAGTAGAATTACTGTTTTCTCCGCATAAAATTTATCGTGACCAAACAAGGTAAAACATTGTTTAATACAATTTTAATTGAATAAATGTAATGAAAAATGTTTTTTTTTCTGTGTGTTTTATAAAAATTTAGTCGTAAAGTACGGATTATGTCCTTATAAAACGAAAATGTTTAGATAAGTTCTTATGTTAAGTTGTTTTATTTTAAATCTAATTTAATCTACTTTAGCAATATTGTATTTTCATCTCATAAATATAAATTTTAATATTTTACTATATTGTATAGCACTCTATGAGAAAAATATAGTACGGTATGAAAGTTAGTTGTCACCTCTTTCTTTGAGAAGCCCTACTAGATATTACAATAAGTTTTACAGTAACTGTGCACATAGAATTTCTACCAATCTACACTCTTGGCATGACAATAAGCGTTTAAAGAAACATAATTCGTTTTCCATGGCAAGAAAGATTGGACTTCTTACCAATGATGTAGAACCACATTCCTTGAAGTCTGTTTCTTGTAAAGAGACTGCACTTCAACTTTTCCATATAGAGCTCGTTTCAAGGCATGTGTGGCGAAGTAGTGATTTAAATTTACTTGACAGAAAAAATAACTTTTGGCACTGAAGGTGTGTGTTGATAGCAGCAGAGAAGATGGTGGTTCTTCTGGAGGTGGTGTGCATATTGAATATCATGTGGTACATTTAATCTTGGGATCAAAATTCTTGATGGCTAATCCGTTTCTAAGTCTGAGGTGGTAGAATAGTATGAGGGACTCCATTTTATTGATTTATCCATTAAATTAGTCATCATTGACATTAAAATTTTATTTAATAGCTGTGTTCTATTCAGCTTCTTTCTCATTGAATGACTGCGCGGGATAACAAAAGCATGAAAATTCTTTACCTTGTTATTGAATTTTCTGATGAGCAAACAATACACTTTCTGTGCGTCCTCTTCCATGTAGGGTTGATTGATGATGAAATCACCGAAAGTTTGACCAAGCCTGCCTCTAGTGAAGCCCCGCATATAAATGTCAGTTTGACTTTCACAGAAATCTTTTCTAGCAAAAAAGATTTAATTAAAAGTAGTTTGGTGATTCCTTCTTGAACACACTTGATACCTAGAAAAATATCTCATTGGTGTCACCAGCTCAATATTTCAAGGACAAGTCAAATATCTCTCTCATGCCTTTCCAGTGACAATATCAAATCCTTTGCATACCTTCAGGGATAATGGAATTTTTAAGAGTATCATTGGTGCAAGGATGTGAACAGGCCTCTCCTGAACATATTCTCAAGTGCTTGGATTTTACAGTTCCCGAGATTTCAAAGGATCCATATCTGTTTTTAGATTTCTTTGTTATATTTGTATTTTATCGAGATGTCGTAGGGTTACCCCATCATCTGGGATTTGAAGCAACAACACCATATCTATGTCACTTTTTATATATTTCTATAATTATTTTACTGTAAATTTATGCATCTGTAAATTTTTATCTTTGTAAAATATAAATTACATTACAAACTGAATTTGCTTAACTCATTTAATAAACAGATTTTATACTTAAAATATATATTCCAATTAAAAATTCTGCATTAATTTTATGAAATATTTGTATATAATATAATAATTCTGCTTATAAAACTTATGCAATTAAATAAATACATGATTCATTCACAAAGTTCTTCAGTACAAAAAAATTATAGGATTTTTTTCCTAGTTTTAGAAAATGCATAATTTTTAAATCAGAAGTAAATTTCTCTTGTATTTATTTCCCTTTTTTATAATACGTAGCAAGATTAAATACGAAACTATAAGGACAAAAGAAATATATACCTTCTAAAAATAATAATGTTTTATTGAATGGAATGATAACTAATTTCATAATATATTCTCAATTTGAGCAATTATTTCCATCATTAAAAAAAACTGTGAAAGCATTTTCTGGTTTTTACGATTGCTAGTTTATGCTATTTTTATGATTTTTAAAATAAGATGAAGACATTTTGATTCCGTATTGTTTTGAATTATTAGAAGAAATTTATACTGCCCATTACAATTAGTTTTTAATTAAAAAGAATAATTACATATCTCTCAATAAACCTGCATTTTTATAGGATTGTTTTTTTATAAATGTCCGTTCCATTCAATGATATGCTATTACAATATATTTAAGTTTATTCGAAAGTTTAAACTATTTAACGTGAGCAAATTTTGTCATTTGGTCCCATATTTAAGGATTGGGACTATGACTACCTGCAGAGTGATGAAAGTAAATTTTTGAGCTAAGTTTTATTTATTATATAATTAATCTATTAGTTTATTAATCAAAACCATCTTTTAAATAATTTCCGAGAATAAATAATTTTATAATCTATAATTTCTCAATAATATTTTACTTTTAATTAATCGTATTTGATAATGCATGATATATCCGGTACAATATTATCAGATAATCTTGTGGTTATCTGATATCATTGAGTATGCATCATAAACATTAGCATTTTTTAATTGTTTCTTCTTAAAATTAAATAAAACTTGCTATATGCAATGGCAGAAATAAACATAAAAAATAGTTGAGATTTAAAGATTGTTTTTATCGAGTTACTGATTCACATAAGCGCAAACTAGTTTTACAAATACAGAGTTTATTAAGAATACTTAAACAATTATTTCTAATTCCTTTCCCTTTTTAATTAAATATTATTGTCTTGCATAAGACTAAATGCTTGTTTCCTTAATATAATTCACATAAGGACTTTCAATTTGACCTTGTTTCTTGAAATTATTTCACTCAGCGTCTTTTGTACTATAGTTTTTTTTTTCTTTTATAAAACATTAAAACTCTTTTTACATTTAATTAAAATAAAGTGTAAGTGAACATGATGGTTTACTATTGAAATTTTTAACATACTTTCTTTTATCAAGCTCATATTTTAAAAACAAAAGTTTTTGTTTACATATTGCTATAAATATTTGCTTGACCACCAATTTCGCCTGTGTTTGATTAAATCCGAAACTATAACAGTAATTCGTGCCATTGCTTGAAAAGAAATATTTTTATATTACTAAGGGATAACTAATGCATTTGTCTTAAGTTAGGAATTTTAAATGTGACAATATTTAAAATATTTTATTTCAGTTTAAACTTATTTATCTGTTTACTGCTCTAATAAAAATTCGTAATGATATATTTTATGAGACATTTTAGGTATAAAATTAATATCTTGACTGCATGGCAGGATGATAGATAAATGAATAGTAAACATATCCCATTATAAACATGAATTATATGTCTATTGTAATCAATGACTATTATCTCTTCTTTATTGTAGCATAACAAAATTGTTGAGCAATGGACACTAATAAAATAATTAATTATTAATTACTGCTACTTACTGAAATATATTTTATACAGAAAATTTTTACGTTCATGTAAATATTCTTTAATCATATATATTTCTCATTCACAAGAGAATTCTGTATAATGTTTGTAGCATACAGTGTTATGTAATTCATCCACAACATCAACTGTTTTGATGTCAAAATATCTGGCAAGAAAAACTTGATCTTGTAAAAAACAACAATTAAAAACAATAGAATTTTCATTCTTTATGATAAAAATACACTACTGGCCATTAAAATTGCTACACCAGGAAGAAATGCAGATAACAAAATGATATTTATTGGACAAATATATTATAATAGAAATAACAAGTGATTAAAGTTTCAAAATATTTGGCTAGATAGATCCTGAGAAATCAGTATCCAGAACAACCACCTTTGGCAGTAATAACAGCAGTTATACGCCTGGGCATTGAGTCAAACAGAGATTAGATTGCATGTACAGGTACAGATGCCCATGCAGCTTCAACACGATGCCACAGTTCATCAACAGTAGTGACTGGCATTTGGTGACGAGCCAGTCGCTCGGCAACCATTGAACAGACGTTTTCTATTGGTGAAAGATCTGAAGAACGTGCTGGCCAGGGCAACAGCCGAACATGTTCCGTATCAAGGGAGGTACGTACAACACCGGCAACATGTGGTCGGGCATTATCCTGCTGAAACGTAGGGTTTCGCAGGGCTCGAATAAAGGGTAGAGCCACGGGTCGTAACACACCAGAAATGTAACGTGCTCTGTTCAAAGCACCGTCAATGCGAACAAGAGGTGACCGAGACGTGTATCGAATGGCACCCCATACCATCACGCCAGGGGATGGGCCAGTATGACGATGACGAATGCACGTTGCCAGTGTGCGTTCACCACGATGCCGCCAAACACGGATGCGACCATCATGATGCTGTACCAAGAACCTGGATTCATCTGAAAAATAGGTGGACGTTGAGATCCCGCATGGCGTTCCGTATTAAGGTCCTGAACCCATCGATTCCATATTCTGCTAACAGTCATTGGATCTCGACCGACGCGACCATCAATACTGCGATAAGATAAACCGCAATCCCGGTACTCTACAATTCGACCTTTATCAAAGTCAGAAACGTGCTGGTACGCATTTCTCCTTTTTAGACGAGGCATCACAACAAATTTTCACCAGGCAACAACGTTCAAATGCAATTTGTGTATGAGGAACCGGCTGAGCAATTTCCCCATTTAAACACAATGTAGGTGTCGCTACTGTTGCCTGCTTTGTCTGAATGCGCTGAAAAGCTAATCATTTGCATATCACAGCACCTTCTTCCTGTCGTACAAATTTCACGTCTGTAGCATGTCGCCTTCTTGGTGTAGTAATTTTAATGGCCAGTAGTGTATTTTCATTTCTTTCATTAAATCAACTTTTTTTCATTATAAGTTATGCAGTATTGAATATCTACTTCATTTTGAGTATCTACTTCCTAAAATTTCTTGTTATATTATTATAAGAAAATACATTTGATGGTATTTCAAATTATATTACTCAAACTGAAAATTAAGTTCAGAAATGAAAACATCAATTAATATTTCCCCCTTTTATATTTTTTCTGTTTTAAATTCTATTTATTTCAAATAACTGGTAAAACAATGTACTTAAATTAGGAATGTAAGCGTGTTTTAATTTTAGTAATTTCAGTTCCATATTGATGTTCCATCCAGATATGAAATGTATACAAATATATTCTAATGCTTCACTTTAAAACAACCAAATAATTCACCCAATATTTTTATCATTAAAATAAGCCTTTAGTTAAACTTTAAATTAAGAATCTTCCAGACATTTCTTAGAAATTTTGAACAAGTTAGTATTGTTTATCTTTCTCAGTAAGGAATCAATTTTAAACATTATGAGTGAACTACTTCATAATATTACATATTATTTAATATGTTATATAAAACTTAAAACAATTTTATCAATGTTAACATTAATTGTAATTAAAAAATAAATTTACTTATCAATTTCCAAAATTCAGAAAAAGTTACTGAATTAATTTTAGAAGCACTATTTGCCGTGTTTCCAATTACACAGAACTTTCAATAAAACATCATATATCTAATTCAAATATATAACTGACTTACTTGATTAGCAATTGTTATACTAAAAAGAGATTCCATGTATGTAGATAGCTCTTAAAGTCATTATAGTAAACCGAAAAGCATCGTATGAAATATTTTTTTTTTTTTTTTACTTTTGAGACATAATTTATTATTTTCATATTATATCATAATTTACTTTACCACAATTTTTCTACGTCAGATGATTTTAATTCAGTACATATAAGTTAATAAATGCATTAAAGAAAGAAGATATTTGCAATCAATGGATTGTTATGGTCTTCAGCTGAGTTTAAGTATCATCAGTTAGCTATAGTTAGAAAATTGTAAATTATTATATTGATTTGTTATGTATTATCTAGAAATTAATGTCTATGTAAAATTAAAAAATTTCAAAAAAGCAATATAAAGAGACATTTTCGGATAAAGAGGTTATATATGTATAAAATAATATTCTATAAACCTAGACTGCAACCAAAAAAATTAAACGGGGAGAAAATTGGAAGAGGTTACTCAGAAAAGAGAATGCTTGTTTGAATTCAGCATTTTTGTATATTGTTTAGATAGGGAATACACATTTGGTCATTACTTTGTTCATTAATGAACTTGTGTAACAACATGGTGCACAAAAGCACAGAATTTGCTGCTTTCAGTACAGCAATTCAGGTAAATTATATTTTATAAAAAATGTTTTTATTATGTTTGAAAGTTATTTATAAGCGTGAATTTTCAGTCAAATTGCCTAAAGATGTTTTGCTTTCTAACGAATTTTCTGCCCAAAGTTTTAAATTTTAGGGACAAACTTTAAAATAACAGGCATTAATTACAGAAACCCTCAAATTTATATTTCTAAATTAAAAATTAATTTTTTATAATAAATATATATTTTTTCTTTAAATTAAAACATCAGCTAAATAAACTTTCATTTACTTTGCTTTTCAAGAATGCTTTATCATGCATTGAATTTTATTTTACAAGAGTTTATGCGTTATAATTTAAGTAATTTAATATAGTTAGTTAAAAAATCTTTAATTTTTACAATTTATTTATTTAATTTTTACGGATTCACTCATATGTAATTTCGAAATTCCGTCTGCAGGCGATTATTCTAAATATGAAATATGTATCTCCACAAAGTTAAAATCAGAATATTTTAATCGATTCATAAATTACTGTAAAATCTTAAAATCATGCATATTTGAATTTCTCAAATACATGTTTTTTCAATCCACTGTATAAATTACTTTTTAACTTAGGAATTGATATACGTTTTAGATTCTTGTTTTCTTTTATTTTACCGCTTATTGACTTATTCTAAACTAATTTTTTTGTATTCAAATAATCATTTGATTTTGGATAAGAAAAAATTACTGTTTAACTTCACTTAATTTCAGTTTACTTTTAATAAAAATAAGTTATAATATCTGTTAGAGCAAGACAGAGAAATAACGATGTGGAAAAAAAATACAAGAAATATTAACACTATTTAGTTTTTATTATTTACTAGGAACAAACTCCGCAAGCAATATTGTTAAGATTTCTTTGTGTATGAACTAAGAATAACTGAATAAAATCTCATCAATGTATATATCTTTAAAGTTTTCCATACCTTTGATTTTTTACTTTAATAAATTTATAAATCATTCATAGAGTTCAATATATTTACAATTAAGAAAGATATTTTTCCCAACTAATAATCTTCAGTTATTTGCAAATTTATTTATATAAAAAATGAATACGCAAGGTAACTTAATATTTTAAAACAGCTCCTGTTATAAATTTAAGGGATTCATTAACTTAACAATTTTGGTCGCTATAATTCGTAATCATTTTTATAAGCTTAACAATAAGAGTATAATGCAAAAAGGAATATATCCAATATATAATTTATAAATTCTTCCTACTTATTCTACTAATGAGTTTTATTTAATGTTATTTTATGAAAATATTTTTCACTTTAAATCAGTATTTAAATAATATTTATAAAAAATAACTTATGATTACCAAACATAATTCTGATATAATGTAATTTATAATTTGAAAGACATTATTTGATATATAAATATTTATGGAATAAATATATTACCTTCAACTCACATTAATTTTATATACATATGTTTATATATATATATATATATATATAGTCATTAAAATAAATCATAATATTGGAAATTAAATTTTTGAATTTATATAAACAGAATTGTATAATGAGATGTTAATATCTCTTATTGGCATACATTTATATTATCATTAAAAATTAACTAAAGCTATTAAAGAAACCAAATATAGTAAATAATTTATGCCGTACATTATTACCATTAGGCAAGAGATTACGGCGTATGTTATTCCCACTGTAAATTAAATAAACCGTATTCAAACAATTTAAAATCAAAGTAAAAAATAGACCCTTAAATTCTTTTTCATGACAAAACTCTTGTTTCAACGAGGCTGTCATTATAGGTATGTTTTAGGAGATGCAAATATAGTTGCTGAGGGAATCTAATTATGTAAATGACTGAGAGATATTATCAGAAGGGAAAAATTTGAATAACACTTCCTTTCTCAGTTAGAAAATGTTTTTACTTGTTAGAAGAACACTTTTTGTTCAAAAGTGATTTCGATGGAACTTTTTAGTTAATAAGAAAAAATAAATAATGTGCAATATAATTAATGTTACATTAATTTAAAGGAATGGAATTTATCTCATAAATTACCATGAAATATGTCATTAATATATTCAAAAATTTGAAAAATATTAGAAAGAGTTTAAAAAATGTTAAAATAATTATTAATATTGAGAATATTTTTAAATTGAGTAAATTTAGAATCTTAACTGATAAAATATTTGTTAAAAGTATAAATCAAATTTATAATTTTTCCAACTATTAAAAATTTTAAGTATTTACTTTCGTATGGAAGTGTACAAATTTTTTATAATATTATTATTTCTGTTATTTCAAATCATAGATATTTAATTTTATACAAATTCACAAATTCGCTTAAATAATTAAACTTTCTAATCAATAAAATTCATAAATGTCATTAAGGAAAAATAATCATATAAAAATATATTCTTCATTTTAATATATTTAAATAATAAGTCAAGATATCGTTTTCTATTGCTTAAAATTTAAATTTTCCTCAAGTTAAATTCCAGTTTGTATAATTTTCTCATGTTGTGAGAAAGCTACATTAAAAAATTTCTTTCAAAATAAGTTTAATCATAATAAATTATTATTATAGGGTTATATAAAAACTTCAGTCATAATATTCAATATTTTTGTGTGAAGCTTAGAAATTTCTAATTGAAAACGTAATAAATATAGCTTTTATGTTCAAAAATTTACTTTTATATTACAAATAATGTTGTCAGATAATATCTTTTTTATAATTTTTTGAATAATTTGTCATTTTTCATACAAACTATTATGTTGTAAAATATGTTTTACGTAATCATTCATAACTATATCAAATTGACACATATTTATTGTTTATAATATACATTTAAGAAGTATCCAGTAATAGATGTTTCTTCTTTAAATATGATAATTAATATTTTCTGTTAAATTAGTTATTAAAATAATTTGTGCTTTTATTAAAATTTTTAAATCAAGACGTTATTTTTTCCATTGGATTTGAAATTATTTTGATGCATTCTAAATTAATTTCATGTGTTTTGAGCTGAATCTATTTTAAATTAAATTTGACAATATTTATTTTAAAATTCAAAATGCAAAATACTTTCAAAATTTTTTTAATAACAAATATTATAAATAACAAAATAAAATTTATATAATTGCATTATTGGATAATTTTTATTAATATTTCATTTATATTTAATTTATTATATCTTTAGGTATCATTGAGGAAATACATTTAATTAAATAATTACAAGATTACATTTTAAATAGATTACGTAGATCATACAATAAAATTTAAAACTTCACTAACGAATATACAAGTTATCATTTTGATTGTTATATTGAGTTAGTTGAAAATTGTCAAATAAATCTAGAGATTTTCAATTATATCAAAATTTGACAGAAAAACCATATGATCAAATCAAATTTTTACAAAGAAACCAATTAAGATGATTTAGCAACACAAATCATAATTCCAAATGATAAGCTATCAAGTTTGAAAAGGAGTTTAAACCTTAACAATAAATTTAGTTTTTTTTTTTTTTTTTTTTTTTTTTTTTTTTTTTTTTTTTTTTTTT